>APFE030266914.1:234248-261096 GCA_000404065.3 Pinus taeda | reverse complement strand
GAAATCGACCAATTTCAGAGTATCTCATCAAGTGGAAGAACTTACCAGCTGAAGATTCCACATGGGAGGACAATAATTTTACACGAAAGCATCAAGAATTACTCAAGCGTTGAGGACAACGCTTTTTGAAGGAGAGGGGCATGTTAGGCCCCTATACTACTAGTGTAACCCCTTATTGTTATTAGTACAACCCACTTATTATATTGATGTACCCATGTAGTGCCCATATTGTTACTATTGTGCCCCATAGAAGCCCACTATTGTTATTATGTGCCCTTACATTATTATTGTTATGTCGGCTCTGGTTATGTTATGAGCCCTTAGACTCCTATATATAGAAAGGAGGTCTTTTCATTTGTATCATCGAAGAATTGTTCATTTATGTAATGTAAAGGAGGTTGCCCCCTCGAAGAGGCTGAATTCCAAGTCGTTGATCTATCTTTTCTATCTTTTCTTGAGCTGGTTTCATAACAAAAAGAATAAAACAATTTAGTTATTGTCTCCAGAAAATCAAGAAATTGGAATTCCAACGCAGACATATTAAATAAATATCTTCACTATATTCATATTGAGGGTAATTTGACATTCGTTATTTTAATTTCTCTCAGTCACTATGAGGCACTGTGAAGAATGTAGCATTTGGAGATGCACCCTCTTCCAATAGACGCAACTACTCAAAATGAGAAAGACACATCAAAATGCCCTGCCCCTCCCAAGCTTCTTGCAGATAGTCGTCATTTCATCAAAATAATGGTAATGGCCTTTACAACATCAATATTCTTCTGCTTGATGTTAGTAGCAGAGTGGAAAGATGTGAACTTTACCACATATATTACGAAGGCATCCCGTTGTGTTTGCCTACCCATGACAACAATCACATGGATCACATAATGGAAGCCCTCAAGACAAGGGAATGTAAGCACTTCATCATGGCATTGGCTAAAAGTAACACTAAATGCTGCCAGTGTTGGAGCCGAACAAGCCTCTAGCATGAATCTCAAAATTTCCACATTTGTTGTGGCCTAATAGGTTGACTTAGATTTTCTAGCCTTCACTTTAAATTGCTCATGGATATGTTTCAGATTTGAAATCTTAATTTGTGCTTCTACGATTCAATTCATAATTGCCACAACAATATTCTTTGTTGTATGACTGTCTTCTCACCATCACCATAGTAGAGTAATACACTGGTCACTTACACAATTTAGAATAACTTTTTCTCACTGATCTGTCATCTTTAATTCCAGATCTACGATTTTCTTTGCACTTTTAGCGGACCTAACTTGCAGAGTTTTCAAGTAAGGACAATGGAAAACCCCAAATTAACATGCACTAGTTTCAAAGAAAGAGTATGACACGGGTACTTTTCTTAATTAGCCATCTGACCTCTCTTGGATAATTTTCCCAGGGGACAACTTCGAGTATTAAAACACATGACAAAGTTCATCATTTTTAAACTAGCATTTTAGAGACTGATTTTTTTTTGTAATCTGTTTATAGAATAGTTTCTTTACAAGTAAAGAAGTGTTATCCGTGCAGAAATATTTACATGCAACTTTCATCCTCATTAGAGCTCCTATCTCGTAGCTCCTGCCGCTCTAGCCAAATGTGGTACCATCTATTTCTATGGTTTCATAAAGGAAAAATGGCATAGGAATGTGCTTTGATCTCATCAAAATACAAAATTTACTTCGATCATTAATACAAGTCATTTGCATCATAAAAACCTACACTCCGCCGGTAACACGTAAGCGTCTGCTGCGAACAGGAAACAAACTCATACCAAAAACCCACTCATTCCGAATATACAAACATGTAGAGATTGCGCTGTAGAAGCCTTAGCAATGGAAAGAAAATATGTGCAAACATGAATGATTATGATGCAATCTAAGTCTGTTGCAACATCTAATATAGAGTTTTGTCATGGAGGAAGGAAGGACACCTGAAACAATAGAAAGACAAATTAACCCTTAATACAATCTCCATCCAATAGTTAGCTCACAGTTCTAATGGTTTTAAATTAAATTATTAAGATGGACACGCTGGACTATACCCGCCACCTCATCCGTGTCAACATAAAAGAATACTCTTTCTTTTTCTATGCATTCATGAAGGAAACATGGATGAATGAAATGTTTTGTTTATCATCTATTCTATTACAGTTACAGGAAGGAAACATGGATGAATGAAATGTTTTGTTTATCATCTATTCTATTACTTCCTTACAGGAAGGAAACATGGATGAATGAAATGTTTTGTTTATCATCTATTCTATTACTTCCTTACAGGAAGGAAACATGGATGAATGAAATGTTTTTGTTTATCATCTATGCTATTACTTCCTTACAGGAAGGAAACATGGATACACATGGGCTCAATGGTTTTGCTTTTCTACGTTTTTAATTTATTTATTGTAAAATGTTAAGAGTAGCGTTAATTTGTAAGTGTTTATAGTTTACAATGAAGTTGATTATGGAAACTATGGTTAAGTTATATGGGTGTGCTTTCGCTTACATGTTGCTTACAATGGCTTTTGGAGAGGTAGTGGGTCAGCCATTCGATCCAGATTATATTCAAAGATCTGGGTAATTGTGCACATATAAACATTATTTATTTAGCACAAACCCTAAAATAAAATCTCTCCGGAGAAAAGCAACTTGTTTATCCGCAATTTGTTTACCGCTGGGTGGAATCAATCTTAGTTGCAGTTCATTATATATTGAAACAAGGATTATATGTTATACAGGTGTGTGAGAAGATAAAAAAAAAGAGTAAGTAAAAAAAAAATGGGTAGTATAATATACAAGTGAAGGGTAAAATAGAGCGTAAAATAAAAAAATGTTTATGAGAAAGAAAAATATAATAGAATAATAAGAAAGTATAAAATAAATATACTTTACACTATTCAAGGAGCATATATAAATAACTCAGGAAAAAAAATATTTAAGAATAATATAGTAATGAATAAAAAAGAAAGCATAGTAAATTTTTTACCATTATAAAAAGTAATAAAGTGAGTAGATATAAAATATAGTTATTTACACAATATAAATGCAATAAAGTAAATGAAAAGAAATGATTATATAAAAACAACAAAATTACAAAAGAGAGTGCAATATAATGATATAATGTGTATTAAAAATGAATTATAATGTGTAAACAAAGAATAAAATAAATTAAAATAGTAAGAGTAATGGAGTGGAATAAGTAAGGAAATAACAAACAATTGGATAAATTATAAGAAAGTAAACACAATGGGTTAATCACATTATAAAAAGAAAGAAGAAGTAAATAGTGGGTGATAGAATGTGTAAAAATGTGTGTAAAAAAATGTATAGATAGATAAAAATTGCATATAAATAATAAATGCACAACAAGAGTGTGAAGGAACATGTAAAAAGTGAATGAACTAAATACTAGCATTTGCACCACATGTTACAAAGGAAACTTTGTAAGGCATAAATTCGAGAAGAATGACACTTGATATTGCAAATTATCATCAAATGTTGGTAGCAACATCATGATAATCTATATGAAATTGATAGAGTTGTGAATTTATCCTTTCATCCACTAGTTCTTAGATAAGTTGCCCACTGGTCATCCTGGTTAGCTCTAGATGCGATGTTAATACAACCAGTTTAACAAAATAGAATTGGTTAGACCCTCTTTCCAACCACAAATTGGACTAGAATCCAACAAGAATTTCAGGCACATTCAAAGTTCTCTATGGTGGAATGATTCCATTGGTTTGTTTTGCTCAATTTTAAATTAAACTAGATCATTCGAAACAGTGAAAGTTCCATATCAATCAACACTTTGACTGTTGAAGACTACCTAAGATATTCAAAGTTGTTTGGGTTGTCAGAAATGAACCCTCATCAAGTGGGGGTGAAGGGAGTCCAATTTCATCATTCGCAGAATCTGATTGTACTTGCAACATGAAAAATGATGCTTATGAACAAAAATCCCTTCTAGTAAAGCATAGGAAAAACTTTAGTAACTTTGGCGCATTATCATGCCTACAATTGTTGCCACAGTGACATTAACAATAGTCTTCACCCATTCTTCCAGTTATTTCCAGCCACTGCAGTATACCACAGAGAAGAAATAAGCACGTTTAAGCCTTTAGTAGGTATATCATATCGAAAAAAGACATCAAGACTACTGGGTTTCTTCCATGAACAAGTCACATCTCACCTTCATCCACATTGAGGAAGAGAGCGTACTAAACACATATTTTAAGACTACCTAAGATATTGAAAGTTGTATGGGTTGTTAGAAAGGAACCCTCATCAAAGGGGGGTGAAGGGAGTCCATTTTCATCATCTGCAGAATCTAGCCATAAAAATCAAATATTAAAAGAAGAATACATTATAATTATTCAAACCTAAGTTTACTGTATATTTAAAAAGACTTGTTCATGCATTTTCAAGCATAAGAATTGAATCAATTCAAGTCTCAACAAATATACAAGATCTGGAGAATATATTGTGTTACCACAAATCCAAAGAGAAAAATAACGTAATTGAAGAGATCATTGCATAGGCATTTTACAATCATAAAATAATTTTTTAAAATCCCCAATGAAAGTTACACGGTATAACTTTAGGGATATATTCCTTTTCAGAACATTCATGTGCAATAATTCTTATAGACTTCTCTGCAAAGAATAAGGAAATGTAGGTGCATGTATTTGTCAAGATATCACTGATATGTGGCACATGTTATTAAATCAATCTAAAATTCAATCGATAAGTAAGCACCATAAATATACTATGTTGCCACAAGAAGGAGTAGATCGATCTTGAAATATCATTACACAGATCTCTTGCAGTCACAATAGCTTAGCAAATTGTTTATCAAAACTAAAATGGACGCTACATGTCATTAGCTCCAAGTTTAGATTCCTCTTTGAATGGGTGTTAATCTACAACAAATATATGGTGTTATGATCTACTTAAGCTACATAGAATAGATTGCATATGCTCAATCATTATAGAGCATGCACAAAACAGAGTAATTGCATCCGAGCTAATATACTTTGTAACAAAGAAATCTAGAATATCATCTACAACATGTGGAAATACTTAGCTAGACAAAACCTTTCATCAACAAATCAATATTGTCCTAGGATAAATACATAATATGTCCCCGAGAATACAATGTGTACTGTCATGGTTGGATCAGTGCTACATAATATATATTGGCTCACACACAATGCAGGAAAAAGTTTAGTTCAATTCTCATATTACTAAAACAAAGAGTAAATATCTACACACAAATCTGTAGATTGAAATTCATTCAATCCAAGGTCAATGCAGGTCTTCTACTGCAAACATGTAAAATAAACCACAATAAACACTAAAGAAGGGTATTGACAAAATATACCTGGTAACCTAGCACACCATACTATGAGCACACTGTAATTAGGGGAAGAAGGTTGGATAGTGGGCCCAAACCAACCAGCATGCCCCTCTCGAAAGAGAACTTAACTCAGATCAAGATATTAACATACAAATGCATAAAATTCTAGCAAGAGTAACTTTTGTATTGAAAATGCAACCTCGTAGTTACATTGAAGCGATCTAACAATCCATTATAGAACAGAGATTGACCTTGAGGGTTAGATTTGGACTAAGATAGAATAAAATTACAACAATAATTATCACAATACTCTCTATGATTTTCCCTCCCCCTGATCAAGGTCGACACTACGAAATTTATACACCGAGAGATATATGATAGTTTTAGACTTGCAACGATCTTGTAACCTTCCATATCTCCAATATACTAATCAAAGCAAGTCTTCTTGTTGTTTAAATATTATATCTGGAATTGAATGGCCAACAAATATGGAATGGTAGATCTAGTTGAGAATCTTCCAACGAAACCCCAAATCTAGGCTTTCTCTAGTGCGCTTGAATTGGCAGATTGGAAATATGCCCATGATTTCCTGTGTGACTTCAAATCAACAAAAAAAGGAGAGGAAGGAATCCCAAAGAAAAAACATAGTTTTGTCATACCAATCTTGGAGCTCCTCAAATGTGAGAGTTCTAGAAAATCTGGAATTAATTTTCCAATAGATCTAGATCTACTAGAAACAAACACAATGCAAATCAGGCCAGCACACATGCTAGTCACTTCCTCCTCATTAGTAGTTTTTGTTAGCACTCAGGTTGTTCCCTGCTTCCTAAAGGGAATACGGCCGAGGTAACCACTAACCAGTCTTTTAGTTACAGGTCCTAGCCTACCTACAACCAGAGAGGGCTCTCTCTTTATAATTTAGCATTGTTTTGGGGTGATTTTAGGCTAGTTATGGTGCACTGATTTTGTTTAGATTTTTGGTTGGTCGGTGAATTCAAACAGAGCTGGTGTACAGATCATAGAACAGTTTGAGCCATTGGGCAATGGAGTTCATGATGGTGTACTGCTGAAGTATTTCTTTGAGAGAAGAGTATTGATGCAAAGCCAGATAGGCATCTGTGGAACAATTATTCAAATTTGGGTTATGAAGTTATGAAATTAGTGAGTGAAAGGCAGTTAAGAATCTTTCAGTATGATAATAGGGGAGAAAGTGGGAGTATTGTTTAAGAGCAGTTAAGAATTCCTAAACAATATTCACAGTGAGAGAATCAGTTTAGATATGAGCAATTAAGAATTCATATCCATGGCTAATTCTGAAGAAAACATATTTAGAAATAGAGATTGAGCAGAGGGTGTACTTAAACAAATCCTAAGCTATTCGTTTTCCCTGTTGCTAAGAACATGAAACATATATGAATTTTTGCATACACAGAAAGACAAAACATAGTTCAGAGTAACTTATTGTTCCATTAAACGACACAGGAATTCTGCAGCATAACACAGTCCTTCATTTCCACCTTCAGACAGTATAGGAACCAGGAACTTCACCAGCAATTTGTATTAGCAAAAAGTCTGAGATATACAATGCAGTTCTTCTGAGAGAGTTTCACAACAACCGACCCTCAATACATTCTATGAGGGGATATATATACAAAAATATGACATAAAATATCTAGATGGTGAGTCATTGTGTAATAAATTACATCACCAACTCTCTTACAGAAATAAATGAAAGAAATAACTATAGCAGTTAATATTGGCATGGCAGCTGTCTTTTGTCAGACTTGATTTGACTTTTTGGATTTAACCAAGTTGGCTGTAGCTGCGTCTTTGATCTGCGTTTGCTGAGCTTGTTGTCTTAATGCTTTGGTGAGTTACTACCTTGATGCTTTCTGCAGTACCTGTGTGTTTGATTCTTTGCTGACCTGTACTGTGACTGAGACCATGAAGCTGACAAAAAGGAAGAGTAGACCAAATTATCTGGGCAATACCTCCAGCATTGCTTGCCACCAATCAGCTGGAGGTAGCTGATGTCTCCTTATCTTTATAAGTGTTTCATCTGCTTCAGTATATCTATAGAAATTTGGAGGCACTTCAAACAGATGGTTAATCTCATGCTCAATAAAAAATAAATTCTCCAATTTATCATGCATAGATTGCCCAGAGGGAGGTCCTGCTTCTTTTGTGGAGCTGGTGGATGCTGTAATATGATTTTCAACATAATTATTGATCCTGGTGGTGTATTGCTCACAGGACAACAGTTTTCCATTACCAGTCACTAGGCTGGGCAATCCTCTGTCTTGCAATGCTGTTATTTTTGTCCTGGAATCATTTATTTCTGCCTGCATATCCTAACATTTCCTTTCCAGAGCTTGTGTGAAATTTCTTAAGGTCAGCACTTTCTTTGCTGTCAGAATAGTGTATGTTCAATTGTTAATATCTAGTGCTGCCAATTCTTCCTTAGTGTGCCTGTTCAGGAAATGGATCATCTTGTTGGCCTGCTCATGCATGATCCCTAATTCTTTCCTCGCCTTTTGAATTTCGAACTGAGCCATGCCTATTAACTCAATTTTCTCATGTATGGCCTGTATTGATCTCCATTGGTCATTAATTGATTGGCCAATTTTGTCCCACAAAATCTTTTTTATCTCCGCCGGAGTTTTTCCCAGAGATAGTTCTTTTTCTAAGGCCTTCACTCTGGTTTCTAGTGCTTTTATTTCCCTTTGCTTCTCGGCCACTGTCATTTTAGATTTGTCATAACTGGCCTCTAGCTTGGCCAGCCTATCTTTGGCCTCATCTATTTCTGTCACTTGAATTTCAAGTTCCTTGACAGCTTTCATTAAGTCCTCCATGCTCATGTTAGATTCTGGCGCTGCTGTTGTTGCATCCGTAGTTGATGTAGCTATTGTAGGTGCTGGAATAGCAGGAGGGGCTGCTGCTGTTTGTGTATGAGGAGCAGGGTCAAGAGTTGGGGATGCTTGAGGGGGTTGGGAGGTTGACTCCCCTTGTTTATCCTGCAAGGCTTTCTCCAATTCTCCCTCCATCTGTAGTATTCTCTGATTCATCTTTAGAAGCAGATCCATGGTCTCATCAACTTATTTTTCTTGTGCCAGTTCTGCTGTTTGAGGGTGAATGGCTGCAGGCAGCTTTGCCTGCTTTCTGAGTGCAGCAATGTCATCCTCCTTTTTCTTCATAAGGGCCTTGATACCCTTTGGATTCTTAGGATCATGTCCTAGATCAATAATTATGTACTCCAAAGTTTTTATTCGGTTGTCCTTAGCAGTGGAAGACATCCTTTCCAAATCCAATTGTGTATTTGTATTTTTCAGTGATTCTTTTAACTGATGGACCAGCATGGCCCTGTCTGCAAGTCTAGCATAAACCATTTCCCCTGTCTATTTATGTAGTTCAATTTGATCCATGGGATGTATATCCTTGGAGAGGACCTCTAGATTTTCCTTTTTGTAGTCTGCAGAGGATTTGGGTTTTGGAACTTTAGGCTTGAAATGAGTAAAAATCATTTTGTCCTCCTTGATATCATAAGCTGCCATTAATCTTTGTTGCTTGGAGGGTGTTGTTTTTAAGAATTGATCATAAAGTTGTACTCTTAACAAATCATTTTGTGCCTTAATTTCCATAAAAGTTCCTTTGACACCAGCTGGCTGCTTGCCCTGCTGCCTGGAAGATGACACCTCTATACTATGTTGCATACCTTGTTCCTATTGGAATGAGCTGGTAGCAGTCTGCTGGCTGGACTCTCTTTCTCTATTCTGGCTCTGTACTCTTTCTTCACTGATCTCTTCTTCAGCCTGAGGGTCAATCCTTTGCCTCTTCGCTTCTGGTTGTTGTGTTGACCCACTTGTAGGTGTGGCCTCCTCTCTATCTCGTTTCTTACCTCTTTTCTCATTAAGAGGAGTTTGCAAGACTGGAAGCTGTGATGTTTCAGTTTGTTGTAGAGGGGCTTGCCCTTGACTCTGATCTTTGGAAGTGGTGGGTCATTTTATCTCTGTCTCCTGCTGTGCATCCATCACTTCCTTTCCCTTTGTTGTGGCTTTTGTTGTTGTAGATACTTGCTGAGTAGTTTGTACAGCTGCGGCTGTGGAGGTGCCTTCCCCGACTTGGTTTGGCAGCTTGAATGTCACCTGGTGAACAGAATCCACGTCAAGAGTTTTTTCTAAATCTTTTACATTTTGCTCCATTGCCTCTTCTTGAGTAAATTCCTCAATTAATGTGCCTGGTACCCACTCATCTTTGTTGGCATATTGTTCAATTTGTGGATATGGATAATGCTTATAGGCTAACTGCCTATATTTTGACTCTTCTAGAACTGATGAAGCCATTAGGTTCATAAGGGACCCACCAGAAACTCCTTTTTAGTTTGAGCTGTTTCCCTAGCATTTGATCAGCCTCTTGCCAACCATCCTTCTTGTTCATGATGAAGGGGCCTAGATGGTCTTTGAATTTCAAGTTGGCTTTCTTCTTGGCACTATGAAAATGTGTAAGATTAGAATTGATGAGTTGCCTATAGTATTCCAAGGCAAACAATCTCATAGGTACATATCTTGGGAGCCTGTAAGGACAGAGCTCACACCCATAGATCCTAATGATAGTGTGATTTTGGTATAGATACCAATCACCTATTTTGTAATTCTTGGACAGCTGTAATATTTTCTGCATGTCATATGAAAGTCTGGGAGGAGGAGTTCTTTTCAAGAGGCATGTGACTGGATAAACAAATTGGTCAATGAACTCACAGTAAGAATAAGGAGAGTTCTGGACTTGATGAAAAACTGAAGACCAAAAGATGATAGACCTCCTTTCACCCTGTGAATCTAGTTTTTTGATGGGGCATTGGAAACAATCTGACTGATAGTACATGAACAAATGATATATATAAGATGAATATTTGAATATTGCCTCCCTGTCCGGGTTTAGCAGTTGGTCATGTATTTTGTTGGCAATGAACTTGGCATAGTTGTATTTCATAGTAGGGGGCTTCCCAAGGCTATATGCAGACAAAAGGACCAACACAGTTTCATCAATATGCTCACTTGTTGAGAAATCTAGCACAGAGGATAGCATGTCTACCAGCAACTTGCCTACCTCATTTAAATTGACATACAGGAAAGGAGGTGGTCCAGTAGGTTGGCGGTCTGCTCTCATGAATGTCTTGGCAATTATAGCAATCTCAGTGCTGGAGAGCTTGGGGCCTTCATCCAACAAGTATTTTATGGAAAAAGGAAAGAGCAGTTGGGTCTGCTTGAAATTGAGCATCTGATTGATGGAATCCGGAGTAATGTGAAAAAGTATCCTTCCAGATGGAGACTTGATAGCTCTGAGGCTTGGGTCATAATTCTCAGCACAGAGGTGAATTATTTCAGGAAAAATATTCACAGAAGGCAAGAAATAGATAGGCAAATTTGACTCCCAGATGCCATACATATCACTGTTGCTTAAGTAGCTATTCCTTAGCTGGCAGAAGGTTTGCAAGTGGTTTCTATCTCCAACAAAATCCTGAATGAGGAAATCACTGTCAACTAAAGGCAGAGCTTCAAGCTCCTTGTTAGGTGTATTGATAGGAGCAACATCTAGAGCTGATGGAGTGGCCATATTGAAATCATTTCTGGATTAATACTTGAGCTCAGGATTAGTGAAACTACTGAAGAGTGCAACCTAAATTTGTATTTGGTAGTGGCTTTAGCTGTCTGTATTTATGATAGAGGCAAATTTTTAGAGTTTCAACAGACCTTTTACTGGATTGATAAACTGTGGGGAAATCTGCAGAGAGAAACATAATTTTTTGAGCTAAGTAGTTGGACCTTTGCAGAGGGATTTATGGTAAAAGGGATCAATGCAATGCTGTGTGAACTTCTGCCAACAGTTGGGGCTTCAAAATCACTCTTTAACGGTGAGTTTTGCAGAAGGGCGCGGCTTTACCGAGTTTGTTGGAGCAGGAGCTTTACTAGGGAATTTAAGCAATATTTAGGTGGATAAGTGCCTTTAGTGTGGGAGCTTGTAGAATTTTAATGCAGGTAAATTGGAGAAACTGGTGAAAACAGGGGTGAAATGAGTTGACTGTGGGCAAATACCTGGTTTTACAGCTCCGAGGGCATTGAACTGGTACAGTGACGAGCAACTGAGTCAAATTCGAGTGCGGCAGCAGCTTGGGCGAGTGAATTCCAGGTTTATGCAACAAAACAATGTAGTCTGCATGCACAACGCTCTCAAACGGCCAATGAAAATGACAATAAACGGTCCCTTCGTGTCGTTTTATGCAAATTTGGCGCTTTTTGGCGATGACATTAGCATGACATCATCGACAGGTCCCGGGTACAACAAGATGACGTGGCATCTAACGAGGATGGCGACGTGGCGGTGACACGGTGGCAGGGCGGATGACGTGAGGGGATGACATGGGAGCAACATGGAGTAGCAGCAGGGACGTGGCGGTGACGTCACAGGTGACGTGGATGTGACGTCAATGGGCGAAGGGTGGTATCCGGTATTCCCCGCACCACCCTCCAGTCATAAGTGGTATTGGGGGAGGGGGCTCCGAACACCCCGGGAAGGCGACGCGTGGCGGGGGTACGGCGGGAAAACCGCCAATCCCTCGGACACTAAACCTCCGTCTCTTTGCTGGTGAAAATGACCGCCCACCCTTGGATTCGGATCGCTATGCATCGGACGGCTGGCGGGGGATATGTGGTGGCGGAGGGTTAGGCATGGGACCTGCCCATTTAAATATTAAAAATAAGGTGAGGTGTGGGTTTAAACTTTATTTTGTGGGGTTTTAATGTGCGCTCGATTTGTGTTTATTTAACACATAAACAAACCTTTAAACACTTAGCGCGGGAGGGGTATAGATGGGGTTTATGAGCGGGGAGACTAGGGTAGTTGATTTTTTACCCAAAGGTTTAATCATAACACATAGTTTAGGGTGGTGGAGGGTTAATACTAGTCTCGGTTGGACTAAGTATTCCCCAGGACATGACTTTTATAGCTATATTGCTAGTGGGGGATATTTAAATAGATTTTTTGGGATTTTATATAGTTTTTGTAGAGCTAGGGAAGGGGAACAATGCTTAAGGAGCTAAATAATAAAACTAACTGTTAATATGACTTTGTGATGTGAAAAATGCAGGGGAACATAGTAAGTCCATGGAATGAAACTTTAGACATGGAAAATGAGTGGAATTCAGAATGATGATTTTTACACAAGAAATGTGGCTTCTTTTCCTTTAGTCAATTGAGAATTTGGCTTGGACTTGGTACTGAAATGAAATGAATCAAGACTATTGGGCAGATCCCAAGGTCTTTTGGGGAGTGTTAGTAAGTGATGTTTGGGGAAAAGGGGGAAATTAGTCATACTTCCATTGTTATGTCATCAAACCTCTGCCATGGTGCCAACATCCTGAATGAGATGAGTTCTTCATGATAAGCCAAATGGTAATGGCACCTTTACTTCTGCAACCTTACACTACTTACCCAGCCTAGAAATGCTAACATTTTTTCTTTACTTGAATTGGGTGCACTTGAATTAGCAAACCCTAATTGTCCTCTTTTTCTTTTGACTGCCCTCCTATCTAAATCTACCCTTATTTCTTTCAAGGACCTAGATTAAGCAGTTGGGCTCCTTCATTTCTCTACCTAGCTTAGTCATCTGCCAAGCTTGAGCTGTTTGGATAGGAATCATTCTCTATTTTGCAACAAGCAATTTAAACATGGCATGGTCCAGATTAAACTGTTGGGCCATCCATCAAGTATGATTAGCAGTAGTATTTGCACATTGTAATGCTGCCAATAAGATAGTAGTGGCATTTTGACTGGCCACTTTCCTCGTCTTTGATTTGGGTTCATTTTCACTATTCTTTTCTGACCAATTGATTTTCTTGCCTTTTGATTATTCTTTTAAGGCATACCCTCTTTTCATCTTTTAATTTTCCTAGTCTGTATACAAAATATGGAAGCTTTGCAATATGCAATGATGAACATATTTAGCCCTTCCACTGTCAATCATGAAAAATGAAACATATGGTATGGGAACCTAACAGTGGCTCCACTTGGGGATGGATTTTCCTAGTGGAAAGCCAAGAACAGCAGGTCAGATGGCCTTAATTTTCAATTCTTGCTGCAGTTTGAACTTTCCTTTGTCATGGACACCTTTGATCTGAATCTTATGAACCTGTATGCAGTATCTTTTGACCTGATTTGTGCAACAATTACCAATTTATGTGTTGCTGGTTTGTATGACTGCTTATCATTGGTTCTCTGTTCTCTAGACCTTCCTCAAATTTTCTTGTGGAACATTCAGCATACATACCACACTTGATGCAGTTCGTTGATCTTTCTTCAAAATTTCTCGTACTTGGTTCTCTACCTAACTGTTGTAAATGAAAAAATGATGAAAATATACATATTTATGTACAACATGTAATTGTGTTGTGTTCATGGATCATAATAGTGCTTGAGAATTCTCCCATTCACTGGGCCTTCCTCATTATTTGAACCATCCAGACTCTTTAGAAAAAAGGTGTTATTACCCTACACAACTTGAATTACAAATGGTCCTTTCCAAAGAAAATCACATTTTCCATGTTTCCCTTTGTCCTCCCTCCTAGAATCCCATTTTAGTACTTTGTTTCCTATGAAGAAGTCTTCAGCTTTTTTTCTTTTGTCAAACATCTTTTTCAGCTTCTCTTGTAGAACCTGGGTTCTATGATACACTTCTTCCCTTGTTTGCTGCAAGTGAATTGTTTGATTGATCCTCCTCTGGATGTCATTGGGTTCTGCTTGTATCTCCTGCAGCAATTTGATCACAGGGATCCCAAGGGATGAAGGGAAAATAGCTTCTAGACCATATACCAATTCATATGGACTTGTACCAATAGATCTTTTAGTGGTCAATCTATCTGCCCACAGTGTATTGACAAGCTTCTTATGCCAATTCTTTTTGTTCTCCTTCAAGATCTTTTTGATGATGTTAATGAGGCTTTTGTTGGAGGACTCAGCTAGGCCATTGCCTTGAGGATAATAAGTTGTGGAATGACCTAGGGTAATATGATATTTGTGACAAAAACTGATCATTCTTTTGGATTTAAAGGCAGCTGCATTGTCTGTTATGATCTTTTCTGGGTAGCCAAATCTAGACAGGATATTGGTCTCTAGGAATTGTATGATGATTGAGTCATTGGCTTGTCTACAAGGTATGGCCTCTATCCATTTGGTAAAGTAATCTGTAGCTGTCAAAATCCATCTATGCTGGCCAGAGGACGAAGGGTGGATTTCCCCAATGAATTCTAAACCCCATCGTTGAAATGGTTTTTCAGTTGAAACAGGTTTGAGGGGTAAAGGCATCAACTTTTTCTTTCCTTCAAAGATCTGACATTTATGACATGACATCACAAACTTTTTTGAATCAGCAAACAGGGAGGGCCAATAAAATCCAGCCCTTAGGATTTTATCAGCTGTTGATTTCCAATATAGGTGTCATCCACAATCCCCTGCATGAAATTCTCTAAGGACTTTATTAGTTTCATCCAAAGTTAGGCAATTAAGCAAAATACCTTCATGATTTCTCCAAAATAATACATTATCTATGATACAAAACTTTGAAGCTTTCATTTTCAAAAATCTCTTTTTTGGTTCTGGATAACCCTAGAGGAGCTTGTAGGTTTAACAATAAAAAACATATGTCAGCATACCAAGGTGATTGTAAGAAGGCTTGATTGATCTGTGGAGTCGCCATCTCCTGTTCGTTATCCAGTTCATTGATGTTAAGGGCTTGGAAATTGGTTTCAGTCATTAGCTTAGCTAGCCCTTGTCCTTTTATAAGTTTTGTTGGTTTAATCTCTATGTCATATTCCAAAATGTTGGCTATCCATTTGCCCCTTTTACCTTCAATTCCCTCTTGAGTTAGAATGTCTTTGACCACTATATTGGGAACATATGCAATTATGTGAGAGTACAAGATATAAACTCTGAAATCCTTTATAGCCTTGACAAGGGCATATGCTTGCTTTTCCATGATCTGGTATTTGAGTGGGGCATCTCTAAGGGCTCTGCTGAAAAAGGCAATGGGTTTCTCACATCCTAAGTCATCCTTTTGTAATAAGACAACAACGATTGTGTGTTCAGATGCAAAGGAAAAAATTATAAAGTCTCTATCAAATCTAGGACTTGTAAGAACAGGTGTTCTTGTTAAAGCTATCTTGATCTCCTCAAAGGCCTGCTTGGCTTCTACTGTCCATTTGACTTTGGCATCTTTCTTGAGCATGTTATTCAACAATATTATTAGTTCTGCCAAGTTAGGAATGAATCTTCTTAGGAAATTAATCTTTCCTAGAAAAGCTTGTAATTCTTTGATGTTTCTTGGATGAGGGACTTGAAGGATGGCTTGAATCCTATCAGGGTCAATTCTTATACCATCTTTTGAAATTATATGCCCTAGGAGTTTGCCTTCTTCTAGGACAAATAGTGATTTCTTTGGGTTCAAGGATATGCCATATTTTCTGCAAATTAAGAACACCTGTCTGAGATGTTTTAAATGTTCTTGGTTTGATTTTGAGAAAGCTGTGAGATCATCAAGGTATATGACTAAGAAATCATGGATTTTTTTAGCAAAGGCTATGTCCATTGCCCTCTGAAATGTGGCTCCTGCATTCTTGAGTCCAAAAGGCATTTTGACATATTTAAAGGTTCCCCAAGGTGTAGTAAAAGATGTTTTATCTTGATCATCTGGGTGAACTAAAATATGATTGAATCCTGAGAAACCATCTAATAGTGAGATCCTTGAAGCTCCCACTACCCTTTGTAAGATGTGATCCATTTTTGGTAAGGGGTAGTGGTCTTTGAGAGAGACTTTGTTTAAATTTCTCAGATCAACACAAAGTCTTATCTCCCCAGTTTTCTTTCTTGTGGGTACAAGGTTTGAAATCCATTCAGAAAATCTTATTGGTGCAATAATTCCAGCTTCGTACATTCGTTTTACTTCCTTTTCAATTAGGGGAAGAAGGACTGGATTCACTCTCCTCAACTTTTGTTTAAAAGGTTTCTGGTTTTCTTTCAAGGGTATAGTGTGTTGGATGACTGAAGTATCATAGGATTTGAGATCTTCATAACTCCAGGCAAACACATCTTGAAACTCTTTAAACAGTTCAATATATTCTGATTTTTTGTCTGGAGGTAAGGTTCTAGAAAGCTTTATCATTTTGGGATTTTCAGTGGTCCCAATATTACATTCCTCAATTTATGCATTTATGGGTTGCATCTTTGGTTTCTTAGGGATGTCATTTGAGTCAAAAATGTCTTCTAAAGGAGTAAGACCTGTGGGCAGGAAATTATCCTTTAATTGAATTACTTCAAATTCTTCTTCAATGATTTCATCAAAATCTGCTTGTTTTAGCTTCTGTAAATTGGCAGAGTCAAAGGTTGTTGGATGTAACATCAAATTTGCTATTTCAGCTGATATATTTGTCTTAAGTTCATCAATTTGTTGTTGATCATCCCTAGTGCTTGTGTCTATGTTTAAGTTTGAGAATTCTTCTTTCATGGTCAAAAAATTATTTATTTGTGTATCATTCTCAAACACTTTCCAATTGTCTACATTATCTGGGACAATAGACCTATGTTTAATCTCAACAGTGAACTGGTGGTTAGGCCTAAAAGGAAGTTTACAGGTGCTTGTAAAAGTTACCAAACTATGTGCATGTAAATTATGGCTTCTAGGTATTTTGGTGAGCTGAAATTCCAAGAAGCTGCTGAGTAAGTCTGTTACTGCTATCCTGTAAGATCTTAGCCTGAGATCATTTGTAACAAAATTTCCCTTTATCTGCTGTACAATTAAATCTGAATCGCCTAAAATGGAAACTTTGGTCACTCCAAGACTCTTAATGAGTTTGAGACCTAGAAAAAGGGCTTCATACTCGGCCATGTTGTTTGTACATCTAAAGTTAAGCCTATATGCATGACCTAGAGCATGGTGATTTTGTGTATTGTGTATCCAAGCCCTTGCCCTGCTCCTAGTTTGTTCACTGACCCATCAAATTCTAAATACCACAAGATTTCCTGATCAATGCTTCTTTCAATGGGTTTACATGTTTGTTTAGTGGGCAGGTCTGGCTTTTGTGATTCATGTGATAAATTAGTTGGCTTTTTTGTGTTAATCTCATCAATGATCTTTTGATCTTGGGCATTGGACTGTTCATTTATGTCCCTTGTTTCTGTGGTTTTTAGGAGCTTGACCTCAGTTTTAGGACACATATCAGCATTGTATAATATAAATGAGTCCATGTATGAATGAATGGAGTAGATTGGGAAGTTTTGGGGCTTCTCTTGAGTGCTGACCACATATTTCATCAATGTTTCTCGGTATAATCTCTTTGGCTGGCCAAAGACTGAAATTGTGGCATATGACATGTCTAATTGTAAAGATCCCTGGAGTTTGGCACCCCATGATCTGGATAAAAGCATACCATACTTGGGTGGAATGTCAGCTACTACCACATTTATCAAAATTGTTTTAGCTGGGTATTGGACTAAGGATACGCAAAGGTCCTTGATAAGGCCTAGACATCTTACCTGGTTGGAATCAAATGAAAACAAGTCTTTATAAGGCCTTGTGATGTCTATATCAAGTTTTTCCATTACTGACTTGGGTATTAGATTAAGGGAGGCCCCCGAGTCAAACATGTCATTGTGTAACACTTTGTCATGAATGTTTAGGCTCACATAAAATGGGGGGATACCTCCATCCATTGATTTGCCATTGACTTCTGAGCCAAAAATCAGTTCTGGCTGATCATCCAGAATATTAACTGCATCCCTATTCTCTGGTACTTGCAATGACCTATTTATTTGTTGTCTAAAGAACTCATGTTTGGCCAATTCAGAAAAAGGAATGGCTATTTTCAGCTTGCCAATTTCTGTTTCTAAATTGAAAGGCTTTTCCATCTGAACTTTTATATTTTGAGCAACAAGTTTTTCTTTCTTTGCTGAATTTTGGGTGACCTTCTCTTGACCAGGTACACTGTTATGAGGTATGTCTGAATTGTGATTGTTTTCCAGAGGTTTTCTCAAGAGTTCTGTTGAAAGAAAGGGTGTAGATAAGGGATTTACTGAAGGCTGTGCATCAGATACATCTTCCACTGTGACTTCCCTTTGGAGTTTTTTATCCGAGGACTCTGTTAAGACAGCTTTATCACTGAGTTTCTTGGGCAGTTTGGCATGTGTTGGTTTGGTAAGTTCAGGCACATCTATGGTTCTGCTTCTCAATTTATATTGTTTATGTACCTCATAGACTGTTGTATCATACCCTTCTCTGAAATCAAATGACTCACCAGATTTTGTTTGAAATTGTTTGCATTCTTGGGATTGTTGGTCATCTTGTGTTAAGAATACTTGTTGTTCACTGTCCAAACCCATTAGATTGATGTGGGGATCTTCTATTTGTTCATTAGAGGTTGAGGGCTCTACATAGTTCTCTTGGAATGGAGGTCTGATATTCTGATCAGGACCAGTCCTCCCAGCATTTGGGTTTTGATTTTTCCTAAAATTGGGGTTCCTTGTAGTATTGCTTGTTTTTCCTTCCCAAGAGGACTTTCTCTCAATGGTCTCAACTCTATCTCCTAACCTTTCCATACCTTTCATGATTGCATCTAGCTTTTGCTCAAAAGCTGAAGGTTCCTCTTTAAATGTTGTTCTCCTCTCATTTTTAGCTCTAGTTCTCTTAGCAATCAGGTTTGCCTCCACACTGACAGCTATATTTTTCATGTCTGCCAGAATTGGGGTTGCTCTTTCTCTTAACTGATATGCCATATCTGAATCAAAACCATCGGGGAATTTGATCAAGGCCAGGTCAAGTGGGGGCCTCAGGTTCTAAGGAATGGCGTTGTATACATTGTTGAATCTAGCACAATAATCTTGAACTGTTTCTTGTGGACCCCTTTCTAAATTATCATACTCAGTTAGGTTGTGTAAAGGGTCTTTCTTCTTTTCCCATCTGTTTAAGAAGCTTAGGTATAAGGCATCAGGATTGAGTATAGAATGTGCAACTAATGACCTAAACCAGGTCCTTACATCCCCAGTTAAACTTTGGACAAAAATTTTCATCCTTACATCTTCATCATCAATTTCATAGTTCTCAAAATAATCCTGCATTTTCTTGGTGTGTTGTTGGGCTGTATAAGAACTAGTACCATCAAAATAGGTGATTTTGCTTTGATAATCTTGGGGCATAGCCCCTAGATTGGCAGGTAAGTGTAAAGGGGCATATCTGTTAGCCATATTTGCAGAGATAACTGGGACAACAAGAAGAAGTGGGACATCTGGAAAAATAGGGATAACAGGAGTAGGATGTAAAGCGTATGGAGGAGTGGGGAAGCTACTTTGGGAAGTGGATGAAGAACTAGGAGAAGTAGAAGTAATATGAGGATGAAATGATACTTTAGCAGGGGTGGGAATATAGCTCTGCTGAACTGCTTCAGCACTTGAATCAGAGAACTCTTCTTGTTGCTCTTGCTTCTTCAGGATCTTAGGGATTAAATTGGGGTTTTCAAAAATAACTGGAGGAGCTGGGTCAGGGTTTGACCTAGTGTAACAAGTTTTCTTCTTTGGAGCCAGCTTCTGAGTTTATTTTCTTAGTGCTTTATGAGAAGCTTATAGTCATAGCTTTTTAGAGGTACTTCCCAGGAGATTCGTTTGTAAAGCAGGAAGCTCGTTTCCTTCTAAGTGGCAATTTGAAATTGAAGATCCCTAGTGGAGTCGCCAATGATGTTAGCACTCAGGTTGTTCCCTGCTTCCTAAAGGGAATACGGCCGAGGTAACCACTAACCAGTCTTTTAGTTACAGGTCCTAGCCTTCCTGCAACCAGAGAGGGCTCTCTCTTTATAATTTAGCATTGTTTTGGGGTGATTTTAGGCTAGTTATGGTGCACTGATTTTGTTTAGATTTTTGGTTGGTTGGTGAATTCAAACAGAGATGGTGTACAGATCATAGAACAGTTTGAGCCATTAGGCAATGGAGTTCATGATGGTATATTGCTGAAGTATTTCTTTGAGAGAAGAGTATTGCTGCAAATCCAGATAGGCATCTGTGGAACAATTATTCAAATTTGGATGATGAAGTTATGAAAATAGTGAGTGAAAGGAAGTTAAGAATATTTCACTATGCTAATAGGGGAGAAAGTGGGAGTATTGTTTAAGAGCAGTTAAGAATTCCTAAACAATATTCACATTTAGAGAATCAGTTTAGATATGAGCAATTAAGAATTCATATCCATGGCTAATTCCGAAGAAAACATATTTAGAAACAGAGATTGAGCAGAGGGTGTACTTAAACAAATCCTAAGCTATTCCTTTTCCCTGTTGCTAAGAACATGAAACATATATGAATTTTTGCATACACAGAAAGACAAAACATAGTTTAGAGTAACTTATTGTTCCATTAAACAACATAGTAATTCTGCAGCATAACACAGTCCTTCATTTCCACCTTCAGACATTATAGGAACCAGGAACTTCACCAGCAATTTGTATTAGCAAAAAATCTGAGATATACAATGCAGTTCTTTTGAGAGAGTTTCACAACAACCGACCCTCAATACGTTCTATGAGGGGATATATATACAAAAATATGAGATAAAATATCTAGATGGTGAGTCATTGTGTAATAAATTACATCACCAACTCTCTTACAGAAATAAATGAAAGAAATAACTGCAGCAGTTAATATTGGCATGGCAGCTGTCTTTTGTCAGACGTGATTTGACTTTTTGGATTTAACCAAGTTGGTTGTAGCTGCTCCTTTGATCTGCATTTGCTGAGCTTGTTGTCTTAATGCTTTGGTGAGTTACTGCCTTGATGCTTTCTGCAGTACCTGTGTGTTTGATTCTTTGTTGACCAGTACTGTGACTAAGACCATGAAGCTAACAAAAAGGAAGAGTAGACCAAATTATCTGGGCAATACCTCCAGCATTACTTGCCACCAATCAGCTGGAGATAGCTGATGTCTCCTTATCTCTATAAGTGTTTCATCTACTTCAGTATATCTATAGAAATTTGGAGGCACTTCAAACAGATGGTTAATCTCATGCTCAATAAAAAATAAATTCTCCAATTTATCATACAGAGATTGCCCAGAGGGAGGTCCTGCTTCTTCTGTGGAGCTGGTGGATGCTATAATATGATTTTCAACATAATTATTGATCTTGGTGGTGTATTGCTCATAGGACAATAGTTTTCCATTACCAGTCACTAGGCTAGGCAATCCTCTGTCTTGCAATGTTGTTATTGTTGTCCCGAAATCATTTATTTCTGCCTGCATATCCTGACATTTCCTTTTCAGAGTCTGTGTGAAATTTCTTAAGGTCAGCATTTTCTTTGCTGTTAGAATAGTGTCTGTTCGACTATTAATATCTAGTGTTGCCAATTCTTCCTTAGTGTGAGTTTTCAGGAAATGGATCATCTTGTTGGCATGCTCAGGCATGATCCCTAATGCTGTCCTGGCCTTTTGAATTTCGAACTGAGCCATGCCTATTAACTCAATCTGCTCATGTATGGCCTGTATTGATCTCCATTGGTCATTAATTGATTGGCCCATTTTGGCCCACAAAATATTTTTTATCTCAGCCGGAGTTTTGCCCAGAGATAGTTCTTTTTCTAAGGCCTTCACTCTGGTTTCTAGTGCTTTTATTTCCCTTTGCTTCTTGGTCACTGTCATTTTAGGTTTGTCATAACTGGCCTCTAGCTTGGCCAGCCTATCTTTGGCCTCATTTATTTCTGTCACTTGAATTTCAAGTTCCTTGACAGCTTTCATTAAGTCCTCCATGCTCATGTTAGATTCTGGCGCTGCTGTTGTTGCTGCTGTTGCATCCATAGTTGATGTAGCTGTTGTAGGTGCTTGAATAGCAGGAGGGGCTGCTGCTGTTTGTGTATGAGGAGCAGGGTCAAGAGTTGGGGATGCTTGAGGGGGTTGGGAGGTTGACTCCCCTTGTTTATCCTACTAGGATTTCTTCAATTCTCCCTCCATCTGTAGTATTCTCTGATTCATCTTTAGAAGCAGATCCATGTTCTCATCAACCTGATTTTCTTGTGCAAGTTTTGTTGTTTGAGGGTGAATGGTTGCAGGCAGCTTTGCCTGCTTTTTGAGTGCAGCAATGTCATCCTCCTTTTTCTTCATAAGGGCCTTGGTACCCTTTGGATCCTTAGGATCATGTCCTAGATCAATAATTATTTCCTCCAAAGTTTTTATTCGATTGTCCTTAGCAGTGGAAGACATCCTTTCCAAATCCAATTGTGTACTTGTATTTTTCAGTGATTCTTTTAACTAATGGGTCAGCATGGCCCTGTCTGCAAGTGTAGCATAAACCGTTTCCCCTGTCTATTTATGCAGTTCAATTTGATCCATGGGATGTATATCCTTGGAGAGGACCTCTAGATTTGTCTTTGTGTAGTCTGCAGAGGATTTGGGTTTTGGAACTTTAGGCTTGAAATGAGTAAAAATCATTTTGTCCTCCTTGATATCATAAGCTGCCATTAATCTTTGTTGCTTGGAGGGTGTTGTTTTTAAGAATTGATCATAAAGTTGTACTCTTAACAGTTCATTTTGTGCCTTAATTTCGATAAAATTTCCTTTGACACCAGCTGGTTGCTTGCCCTGCTGCCTGGAAGATGACACCTCTGTACTATGTTGCATACCTTGTTCCTGTTGGAATGAGCTGGTAGCAGTCTGCTGGCTGGACTCTCTTTCTCTGTTCTGGCTCTGTACTCTTTCTTCACTGATCTCTTCTTCAGCCTGAGGGTCAATCCTTTGCCTCTTGGCTTCTGGTTGCTGTGTTGACCCACTTGGAGGTGTGGCCTCCTCTCTATCTCGTTTCTTACCTCTTTCCTCATTAAGAGGAGTTTGCAAGGCTGGAAGCTGTGATGTTTTAGTTTGCTGTAGAGGGGCTTGCCCTTGACTCTGATCTTTGGAAGTGGTGGGTTGTTCTGTCTCTGTCTCTTGCTGTGCATCCATCACTTCCTTTCCCTTTGTTGTGGTTGTTGTTGTTGTAGATACTTGCTGAGCAGTTTGTGCAGCTGCGGCTGTGGAGGTGCCTTCCCCGACTTGGTGTGGCAGCTTGAATGTCACCTGGTGAACAGAATCCAAGTCAAGAGTTTTTTATAAATCTTTTACATTTTGCTCCATTATCTCTTCTTGAGTAAATTCCTCAATTAATGTGCCTGGTACCCACTCATCTTTGTTGGCATATTGTTCAATTTGTGGATATGGACAATGCTTGTAGGCTAACCGCCTATATGTGACTCTTCTAGCACTCATGAAGCCATCAGGGTCATAAGGGACCCACCAGAATCTCCTTTTTAGTTTGAGCTGTTGCCCCAGTATTTGATCAGCCTCTTACCAACCATCCTTCTTGTTCATGATGAAGGGGCCTAGATGGTCCTTGAATTTAAAGTTGGCTTTCTTCTTGGCACTATGAAAATGTGTAAGATCAGAATTGATGAGTTGCCTATAGTATTCCAAGGCAAACAATCTCATAGGTACATATCTTGGGAGCCTGTAAGGACAGAGCTCATAGCCATAGATCCTAATGACAGTGTGATTTTGGTATAGATACCAATCACCTATTTTGTAATTATTGGACAACTATAATATTTTCTGCATGTCATATGACAATCTGGGAGGAGGAGTTCTTTTCAAGAGGCATGTGACTGGATAAACAAATTGGTCAATAAACTCACAGTAAGAATAAGGAGAGTTCTGGACTTGATGAAAAACTGAAGACCAAAAGATGACAAACCTCCTTTCACCCTGTGAATCTAGTTTTTTGATGGGGCATTGGAAACAATCTGACTGATAGTACATGAACAAATGATAGATATAAGATGAATATTTGAATATTGCCTCCCTGTCCAGCTTTAGCAGTTGGTCATGTATTTTGTTGGCAATGAACTTGGCATAGTTGTATTTCATAGTAGGGGGCTTCCCAAGGCTATATGCAAACAAAAGGACCAACACAGTTTCATCAATATGCTCACTTGTTGAGAAACCCAGCATAGAGGATATCATGTCTACCAACAACTTGCCTACCTCATTGAAGTTGACATATAGGAAAGGAGGTGGCCCAGTAGGTTGGCGGTCTGCTCTCATGAATGTC
Organism: Pinus taeda; assembly: GCA_000404065.3. NCBI lineage: Eukaryota > Viridiplantae > Streptophyta > Pinopsida > Pinales > Pinaceae > Pinus > Pinus taeda. Next base: position 236,585 of record APFE030266914.1, on the reverse strand, counting down.
TTGGCAATTGTAGCAATCTCAGTGATGGAGAGCTTGGGGCCTTCATCCAACAGGTATTTTATGGAAAAAGGAAAGAGCAGTTGGGTCTGCTTGAAATTGAGCATCTGATTGATGGAATCCGGAGTAATGTGAAAAAGTATGCTCCCAGATGGAGACTTGACAGCTCTGAGGCTTGGGTCATAATTCTCATAATAGAGGTGAATTATTTCAGGAAAAATATTCACAGAAGGCAAGAAATAGATAGGCAAATTTGACTCCCAGATGCCATACATATCACTGTTGCTTAAGTAGCTATTCCTCAGCTGGCAGAAGGTCTGCAAGTGGTTTCTATCTCCAAAAAATCCCTGAATGAGGAAATCACTGTCAACTAAAGGCAGAGCTTCAAGCTCCTTGTTAGGTGTATTGATAGGAGCAACATCTAGAGCTGATGGAGTGGCCATATTGAAATATTTTCTGGATTAATACTTGAGCTCAGGATTAGTGAAACTACTAAAGACTGCAACCTAAATTTGTATTTGGTAGTGGCTTTAGCTGTCTGTATTTATGATAGAGGCAAATTTTTAGAGTTTCAACAGACTTTTTACTGGATTGATAAACTGTGGGGCAATCTGCAGAGAGAAACAGAATGTTTTGAGCTAAGTAGCCGGACCTTTGCAGAGGGATTTCTGGTAAAAGGGATCAATGCAATGCTATGTGAACTTCTGCCAGCAGCTGAGGTTTCAAAATCACTCTTTAACGGTGAGTTTTGCAGAAGGGCGCGGGTTTACCGAGTTTGTTGGAGCAGGAGCTTTACTAGGGAATTTAGGCAATATTTAGGTGGATAAGTGGCTTTAGTGTGGGAGCTTGCAGAATTTTATGCAGGTAAATTGGAGAATATGGTGAAAACAGGGGAGAAATGAGTTGACTGTGGGCAAATACCTGGTTTTACAGCTCCGAGGGCGTTGAACTGGTATAGTGACGAGCAATTGATTCGAATTTGAGTGCGATAGCATCTTGGGCGAGTGAATTCCAGGTTTAGGCAGCAAAACGACGTAGTCCGCATGTACAACGCTCCCAAACGACCAATGAAAATGACAATAAATAGTCCTTTCGCGTCGTTTTATGCAAATTAGGTGCTTTTGGCGCTTTTTGGCGATGACGTCAGCATGACATCATCGACGGGTCCCGGGTACGACAGGATGACGTGGCGTTTGATGAGGATGGCGACTTGGTGGTGACACGGTGGCAGGGAGGATGACGCAGGGGGATGACATGGGAGTGATATGGAGTAGCAGCGGGGACACGGCGGTGACGTCACAGATGACGTGGGTGTGACGTCAATGGGCGGAGGGTGGTATCCGGTATTCCCCGCACCACCCTCCGGTCATAAGTGGTATTGGGGGAGGGGGCTCCGAACACCTTGGGAAGGCGACGCGTGGCGGGGTTACGGCGGCAAAACCGTAAATCCCTCGGATGCTAAACCTCTGCCTCTTTGCTGGTGAAAACGACCGCCCACCCTTGGATCCGGATCGTTGTGCATCGGACGGCTGGCGGAGGATATGTGGTGGCGGAGGGTTAGGCACGGGACCTGCCCATTTAAATATTAAAAATAAAGGTGAGGGGTGGATTTAAACTTTAGTTTGCGGGGTTTTAATGTGCGCTCGATTTGTGTTTATTTAACACATAAACAAACATTTAAACACTTAGCGTGGGAGGGGTATATATGGGGTTTATGAGCGGGGAGACTAGGGTAGTTGATTTTTTACCCAAAGGTTTAATCATAACACATAGTTTAGGGTGGTGGAGGGTTAATACTAGTCCCGAGTGGACTAAGTATTCCTCAGGACATGACTTTTATAGCTATATTGCTAGGGGGGGGTATTTAAATAGATTTTTTGGGATTTTATATAGTTTTTGTCGAATTAGGGAAGGGGAACAATGCTTAAGGAGCTAAATAATAAAATTAACTGTTAATATGACTTTGTAATGTGAAAAATGCAGGGGAACATACTAAGTCCATGAAATGAAACTTTAGACATGGAAAATGAGTGGAATTCAGAATGATGATTTTTACACAAGAAATGTGGCTTCTTTTCCTTTAGTCAATTGAGAATTTGGCTTGGGCTTGGTACTGAAATGAAATGAATCAAGACTATTGGGCAGATCCCAAGGTCTTTTGGGGCGTGTTAGTAAATGATGTTTGGGGAAAAGGGGGAAATTAGTCATACTTCCATTGTTATGTCATCAAACCTCTGCCATGGTGCCAACATCCTGAATGAAATGAGTTCTTCATGATAAGCCAAATGGTAATGGCACCTTTACTTCTGCAACCTTACACTACTTACCCAGCCTAGCAAT
>APFE030266914.1:222988-232117 GCA_000404065.3 Pinus taeda | reverse complement strand
ACATAAGTTTTTCCCCCATTAAGATTTAAAAAAAAAATTGTGGATCAATAGTATTTAAGATTGTGAATCAATAGTATTTTTCAAAATAGAGAAAAACTATCGGTTACATAATACCTAAAAATCAAGGAATGCTCTTTCTCACGTTCAATCACATTGAGGAAGAGAGCATACTAAACACATATTTGAATACTAACTGATGTATTCAAAGTTGTCTGGGTTGTCAGAAAGGAACCCTCATCAAATCTGGGTGAAGGGAGTGCACTTTCACCATCTGCAAAAACTGATTGTACCTGCAACATGCAAAATGATGCTTATGAACAAAAATCCCTTCTAGTAAAGCATAGGAAAATTTTTAGTAACTTTGGCACATTACCATGCCTGTAATTGCTTTCATGGCGACATTAACAACTGTCTTCACCCATTCTTCAAGTTATTTCTAGCCACTGCAGTATGCCACAGAGAAGCAATAAGCATGTTTAAGCCTTTAGTAGGTATATGATATCGAAAAAAGACCTCAAGACTACTAGGTTTCTTCCATGACCAAGTGACATCTCACCTTTAGCCACATTGAGGAAGGGAGCATACTAAACACATATTTTAAGACTACCTAACTTCTAAGGTATTCAAAGGTTTCTGGGTTGTTAGAAAGGAACCCTCACCAATTGGGGGTGAAGGGAAAGCTACAGGGTATTAACTTTAAGGATATATTCCTTTTCATAACATTCATGTGCAATAATTCTTATAGACTTATGTGCAAAGAATAAGGAAATGCAGGTGCATGTATTTGTCGAGGTATCACTAATATGTGGTGCATGCTATTAAATCAATCTAAAATTAAATCTATAAGTAAGCACCATAAATATACTCTCCTACCACAAAAAGGAGTAGATTGATTTTGAAATATCATAACATAGATCTCTTGCAGTCACAATAGCTTAACAAATCGTTTATTAGAACTAAAATGGACACTATAGGTCATTAGCTCCAAGTTTAGATTCCTCTTTGAATGGGTGTTAATCTACAACAAATATATGGTGTTATGATTTACTTAAGCTACGTAGAATAGAATGCATATGCTCAATCATTAAGAGCATGCACAAAACAGAGTAATTGCATCCAAGATAATATACTTTGTAATGAAGAAATATAGAATACCATCTACAACATGTGGAAATACGTAGCTACACAAAACCTTTCATCAACCAATCAATATCATCTTGCGATAAATACATAATATGTCCCTCAGAATACAATGTGGACTCTCATGGTTGGATCAATGCCACATAATATATATAATGCAGGAAAAATTTTAGTTCAATTCTCATATTACTAAAACACAGAGGAAATATCTACACACAAATATATAGATTGAAATTCATTCAAACCAAGGTCAATGCAGGTCTTCTACTGCAAACATGTAAAATAAACCACAATAAACACTAAAGAAGGGTATTGACAAAATATACTTGGTAACCTAACACACCATACTATGATCGCACTGTAACTAGAGGGGAAGAAGGTTGGATAGTGGACCCAAACAAACCTGCATGTCCCTCTCGAAAGAGAACTTAAATCATATCAAGATATTAACATACAAATGCATAAAATTCTAGAAAGAGTAACTTTTGTATTGAAAATGCAACCTCGTAGTTACATTGAAGTGATCTAACAATCCATTACAAAACAGAGATTAACCTTGAGGATTAGATTTGGACTAAGAGAGAATAAAAATACAACAATAATTACCATAATAATCTCCATGATTCAACCCCCCACCCCCCGCTCAAGGTTGATACTATGAATTTTATACATCAAGAGATATATGATAGTTTTAGACTCACAACGATCTTGTAACTTTCCATATCTCCAATATCCTAATCAAAGCAAGTCTTCTTGTTGTTTAAATCTTAGATTTGACATTGAATGCCCTAAAAAGATGGAATGGTAGATCTATTTGAGAATCCTCCAATGAAACCCCAAATCTAAGCTTTCTCTAGTGCACTTGAATTGGAAAATTGGAAATATACCCATGATTTCCTGCATGAATTCAAATCAACAAAAAAGGGAGAGGAAGGAATCCCAAAGAAAAAACCTAGTTTTGTCATCTCGATCTTGGAGCTCCTCAAGCCCTATTTGGAAACTGTAGCGACAGACAGGTAAACAGAAATAATAGAAATAACAGTATGGAACCCAATCAGATCAACATTGACCAGATCCCACAAAATCTCTTCGTGCATCGAAAGAGTGCGGTAAATCTCAGAGGAGGGAAATGGGTTGTGAAGGAAGAAGGCTATCTTCATCTTATTCAACCTCTTTCGTAGAAATTTTGGAAGAAGCATGAGATGGTAATCATGGATCAGCTCTAATGACCTCCATGACCCTATCAACAAAGATTTTATTAACAGAAAGATATGCCTCATCAACAAATTATTCAAAAGGCCGAGAAAGGGTGATATAGTATCACTAAGTAAGGGCGATCCAGTATTGTTGAGCAAGGGCGATCTAGGTAGTGCCGAGCAAGGTGAGGTCATTGTGTTTTGTGGTCAGTAACAATTCTTATCATTTTTAACTAAATCTAATTTGATAACGGTGGAATCAATCTGATGGCTCAAACAATTTTAATCGTCTAACACCTAAATCAAAGGTCCATTAAATCAAAGGTCCACGAATGGACACGTAATCTAATAGGAGAGATGATTTCATAGGGGAATGCCTTATGGCGTAATAAAAGAGTAATGAACCTAGAATAAGAAAGTAAAATACATAAATAAAAATAGTAGAAAAGTAAATTAACTAGCAATTGCCCCATATGTTGCAAAGGAAACGCCCCGTAAGGCATAAATTCGAGAAAAATCATGACAGAAGATCACTGAATATATTCAAATCTAGTAAATAAAGAGAAATCACTTACATAATGAGAAAAATCATGACAAAAGATCATTGAATATATTCAAATCTAGTAAATAAAGAGAAATCACTTACATAATGCCAAATTTACAGATTCTATAACATTAGATTGCCTCTCAATCTTCAAAGATGTTATTTCAAGTTCAAAAGGGAAATATTTGATAAAAAAGATGCTCTTTTCAATATTGAACTATCTCACTTGATCAAAATCTTACAGTGTTTTACCACTTTCTCTTAAGGTGATTGAATTTTCCTTTTCTTGTGCTTCTTAAAATCTTTTTGGATTTGGATTGGTTTGTGACATATGAATTTTATTCAAAGCTTTTTCCCAATGCTTCAAGCAAATAATTTTCAATTTTTGCTTCACATTGTTATTCTTTGGAAAAGTTATGAGCCTACACCATGCCTAATGGGGATCCATCTTGGCTGAGACAAGGGAAAATTATGAGCCTACACCATGCGTAATGAGGATCCATCTTGGTTAAGACAATGGAGTTAATTGTACGAAGAGCGTTTTATGATCCTTTGTGGTTTTATGATTTGAAAAAACATTCTTTAAACTATTGTTGTATTAGCCAAAATTGCAATATTAAATATTTTTTAAACACATAATATAAGCATATTAACCCAAATTGACTTCATAAGTCATAATCAAGATATGTATGGTTCATAGTAAGAATGAGATGAATCATTCTACTTATATTGGTAGTCAATATTTTTAAAAACATTTGCAATGTGTTTGTTTTGCTTCCCAATATGATTATTATTAAATACTTTTTAAACCCTTAATATAAACATATTAGTGATGATAAGTTTAAGTGATTGTGCTTTTTTATATTGTTATAGAATTGACAAATGACATGTAAAAATAATATTATTGATAATACATGATGTATAATTCAATTGACTTTAACACATTAAAAATAAATAAATAAATAAATAAATTTATGATGAGTTATAAATAACATAATTCTATATCAAATTTATATTGAGAAAAAATAAAATCATCTATTATTTTTCATTTGTAATGTTGATTTTTTATTTATATACTTTGTTGGGAAAATGTTCATAGACAATGACTTTATTTGCATTTAGTTAGAGGCATTCAAAGATATTTAGGCTTCATTTGTAATGTTAATTTTTTATTTGTATATGTTTATAAGGGATGACTTTATTTGCATTTAGTTAATAAAGGTATTCAAAGATATTTAGGCCGTACATATTTACACTTTGTAAAAACATAATTCTTTGTTTTTATTTATTTAATTTTTATTATTTTTTCATCAATTTTTTTTTTTTAATTTTATTTATTTATTTACATTTTAATACTTAAACGCATTCACATGTCTAGAAGTTTGAATTTAAAATGCCAAAGCCATTTGGGCCCAACATTTTAGTGGTTTTATGATTTGAAAAAACATTCTTTAAACTATTGTTGTATTAGCAAAAATTGCAATACTGAAAAAACATCCACAAATGTTTGGTGAATGCACAATAATCGCAGGTGCAACTGTGACATTGTGCTGTAAATTTTGAAAAACAGATTTACCTCTTAGTTTATAAAGAGGTAGACACTTAGGAAAAAATGGAAGCATGGAATTTATAGTACATACATTCACATATACTTACACGAAAAAAGCTAGCGCATTCATTCATACTTATCCTCCACAATTCATATTTATCTTCCCCAATTACGAACACATAATTGTAAAAAACGGATGAACCATATGTGTACTGGAGGAAGCCAACGTATACCTTCATATTAATACTTTGGCTATAAAAATCTAAAAAGCAAATGAAAGTGGAAGAAAAATCCAAAATATATAGAAACCTAAAATGCTAAATTATATATAGAAAACCCAAAGCAAAATACTAAAATATATACAGAAACCTTAAGCAGAAATGGGAAATTATAAAGCAGAAATGGGAAATTATAAATACAGAAACCTAAAGCAGAAATGTAAAATTATATATACAAAAAACAAAAACATAAAGCAAAAATAAGAAACTATATAGATCCAATAGAATGCGAAATTGTATATTGACCGTGGGGTAAATACAGTTTTACATGGAATTAATATTGGAACGAATACCAAAATAAACCAAATTCCTAAATTTGAGAATCCTAGAATCCTGGTCTGCATATCTGAGATGATGTGGGAGATATCTACATAAACTTACATTTTCGGTTCTTTGAATAACATATACACATTAAGTATATAGTACCAGGGGCTGCATGCACCAAGTGTAGCTGTATTTGCTTCGGCTTTGCCATGGGAACAAAGGCCAATAGAATGGTGTTGTCGGAATCTTTGTATTCCAAGTTAAAAAGGCACATAAAGCAAAAATAGAAAAGAAAGTATTCGTGGCCGATCCCTTCCTCAAACTAAGATTTAAAGATTTCCTCAATCGCTTTATCAACGCCAATCTGGAGGAGTTCGTAAAGATCATTTCAGTTTCTTGAGATCAAGAATCGAATCCTGTAATTGTTTCATCTCTTGGAAAAGCAATATCCAGTAAGCAGCAGCCCGCCAAGAAGAAGAAAAATCCATTAGACTTTGATGTAGTAGAAATTAAGGTGAAATCACAAGATGCTGAAGATATTTTGGTCAATTCACTCGAATTAGAAACTTATACTGAAGAGTTAGGTCTAAAGAAGATTTCCGTTGAAGAAGAGGAGGTTACAAAGAGAATTTTGGATCATAGGTCGTTGGTTTGAAACTCCACAACATGGGTTCCCAACGTTAAGTAACCATAGCCCCGGTTGCAGGTGACAGCAGGACACAGTGGGCTGAGCCACATGGCCACCATGTGCTGCCCCATGCGCAATAAATTCTACAGGACCGCGGTCGTCAATGGTTTAGTATGGCTGGGTGCGAGCTCATTGCATTCAATGCAGAGTAGGTTGAAAGGATGGGAGAATTCAGATGGCGCTCAGATCAATGGAGCGATGATAAATATCAGGCAGGAGATCGCGACAGGCCAACGTTTTCCGGTTTTCTTGGTCACAGAGTTGCCTTGTTGTAGAGTAATCAGTTGCAGAGGAAGGCCTGCTGCTGGGCGAGGCGCACGCCATCACAGGCTGCCCTCTGGACCTTTCGACACTTCGACTCCAGGGTTGGCCCTAAGAACTCGGAAGGCTCCTCGGAAGGCAGGGTGGCAGACTCAGAGGTTCGGGTGGCGAACTCTGAGGTCTGCATTTCAGAGGCGTTGGGGGAAAATTCAACGGGTTTGGCAGCGAAATTGGCCAGTTCAGAGACGCAGGAGGAGAATTGGGAAGATTTGGGGTCGGCAACAGGGGAAATTCGGGATAATACGAAGGTGGTGGTGGTGCTTGGAAGGGGCAAGCGTCGAATTTTGGCTTTGGGGAGGCCACGCGACTCGCTCCAAGCAAGCACAGGTGAAAGAGAATTGCCCATGGCAAGGCTTCGACATAGGCAGCCTTGCAGAAGGGGTTCTGGTCGTGGTTCGGGTCGGGGTCGTGGTCGTGGTGGGGCAGAGAGGGAGCACCACCACTGCTGCTGTTGCTACTGTTATCGACGAGTAGGGGTCACGCCTCTCCATGCAGGGCAAATTCTGGAGGTTGGTGGGGTGAGCGATGAGGGGCCAGCCCTCCCTGCGTTCGGCTCTGTGGTATTTACCCTGGGTAAATCCCGGGACATTCAAGGAATCTGCGCTCATGTCTCCGTGCTCTTTACCCAAAATCCGGAAGGTGCTGAAGAGGAAACGCCTCCAGGAGGGGAGGATCCACCCCCTGCAGGCTCGGGACAAGCTGGCCCCTTGCTGCCTCCACCAAGTGGGGAAGGAACTTCAGGGAAGGAGATCATGGCCGACCCCTCCACCTCCCAGACGACGAAAGTTACAGACGAAGCGCAAGCCAAGTGGGCTGCCATGTGGGAGGGGATCCCTGAAGGTCAGGGCTGGTGCACAGTTGAGGAGGAGAAACCTCCCGAGGACGAGTAGCCTCCCAGTGCGGGCTCCAGTTGCTTTCATCCTCACTCGGCTCCGGTACAGAACTCAGTCTGATGCGGGTTACATGGTGCGGGTTAGAATTCGGTCTGTTCTCCTGTTGTTTTTTAAAAATATCCAGTTCATTTTGGTCATGTTCAGTGTCAATGTGTCGGTTAATATCAGTCCCCAGTTGGTCATTGAAGGCCGCCGCTGCGTGGGCTGGATTACTTATAAGTAAACTGGATAGTTTGCGTATGTTTTGGTTTTTTGGAATGGTTTTGAGCCTCAATCAGTCCTTCAGAGGCTTAAGAGAAACATGGTGGATGCTACCCCTGCGTGGGAGCTTTTGGGTCAGTCTGCTTCACCCATGGCGCCGCTGGTGGCCATGGAAGTCCTGTCAAATCATGCTACTATGTCTGTAATCTTTCATATGTACATATAATATAATAGTTAAATAGTTTACCGAGCAAAAAAAAAACGTTAAGTAACCATAGGGACTTCGAATTTTAGTACATGAACAATGATTATAACAGAGATAATGGCACCGAACATAATAACTATAGTAATGTTTGGAAAGCAGCCCCTACTTGCAGAACTCGAGCATAAGGTAGAAACAGTTAAGGTAGTTTCATAACAAGTATATACCATGCCCGTTAATTAACTGTGAGACAGTTCGTAAGGGTAGATCATCTATCCAGTCAGAGAAACAGTTATCATCGAAACAATTATGAAATCTTATGATGGCTAAAAATGCTTTAATCGTCTAACAACAGATCTCACAATAGAAAATGGTGCAAGAAGGCATTTAGGGATATCTTTTTCAGAAAGAACAACTTACGACGTAATAAGAAAAAACTAAAAATAGCTAAGAAACAAAAAAATAAAAATAAAAAAATTTAAAAAAAAATTATAAAAATAAAAACACAGTAATAAGCCAAAGAAACCAGAATAAAACAATGTGCAATCAAAAAATAATATAATAAGATAAATAAGTCTTTCATTTCTCACCGTTGAAACTTCAAGACCTATGCTACCCAATAATACACCATTAACAATACTAACCCATATGAACCTAAATACCATTGAATATGTTGATATCAGGAACCTAAATACCATTGAATATGTTGATATCAACTCTGGATTTATATAAAAATTAGTACAAACAATAACGAATTTTGGTAAAGAAGGCATGTACATATGAAAATGTTGTTTCTATATTTAGTTTTCAATTATAAAGGTCTGAAGAAACGTGAAAGTATAGTTTTGCATAGCGCACATTACGAGTGAAATAAAATAACGTGAAATTTGGAACTCAAACAAATAGTATGACGGGTATCGTTACATTCATTCCGGTGGAAAATATAAAACAGATTTATTAGTTATAGAAAGTATTTATATATGAAATTTGAAATTATATGATTTAAAAAAATGTTCTTAAATAAAGTTAATTTAGTCTTTATTTTTGAAAGATAAAAAAATTGTAAGTTTTACACTTATTCATTCAAGGTTCTGGTGTCTTAATCACAAATTAATATGAGTTTATACTTATATATACAATTAATAACCATTTTGAATTTTGAAACAAACATTGAACTAGCTTCTACTTATGTGAAGGAATAGGTTAAGAAAAGCCCATTGTAATATATTTGAATATATAGATTATATAAAATTTAGGTGTAATGACAACATTCTTGTTGAATATATAGATTATATAAAATTTAGGTGTAATGAAAACATTCTTGATGTCTTTATTTTAATAGTTAAAGCTTATCCAAATTTAAAATTAGTGATATGAATTATAATGATTATAGATTACATAGAACTTAAAAACAATCATATTATGATTGAATATATGATATATAAATCCAAGATAAGATTGAGTTTTATTTATTAGTGAAACGTATAACATCAAGATGTTCATGAAATATTGGGAAATTTTTAGGCGGTGGAAGGATGAGATGGTATGGAAGTGTTTTAAGATAAAAATACATAAATAAATAAATATCTCACACGTGAATATATATTTTTTCTTTATCCCAGTGAGATACTAGTGATTACGGTGTATAACAATCAAGTAATGAGAAACTTTCCAAATTCATTCATACGATAGAGATTATATGTTTTGTGGAATAATTACTAAATGAAAACCGAACTTTCCAGCTTTATTCATACGAAAGAGATTATATGTTTTGTGGAATAATTACTAAATGAAAACCAAGAATGATGTAAGTAATGAGAAACTTTCCAAATTCATTCATACTAAAGAGATTA
>APFE030266914.1:215488-220488 GCA_000404065.3 Pinus taeda | reverse complement strand
AACCTATATATATTGACTTACAATTATTAAGTAATGTTGGTATATAACTACACTTACTTTTATTAATATGATTTTTATTATTTGTTATTATTCTATTTCCAAGGTGTATTCTCAAATATATTTTTAGATAAGACATGGTATTCTCCAATTTATTTCTAAATCAAATATCTATATTTCTATTCCCAAGATGTCTTGTCAAATCTACTTTTGGATAAGATATGGTCTTCTCCAATTTATTTTTAAATCAAATATCTATATTTCTATTCCCAAGGCGTCTTCTCAAATTTACTTTTGGATAATATATTGTCTTCTCCAATTTATTTCTAAATTAAATATTCATATTTCTATTACCAATGTTAGGTTCCTATAATACTAGTGTATCCCCCTTATTGTTATTGTTAGCGTAGCCCCCCTTATTGTTATTGTTGTTCCCATGTAGCCCTCATATTTTTATTGTTATGCCCCATAGAAGCCCATTATTGTTATTGTTGTGCCCTTACATTATTATTGTTATGTAGGCTCTGATTATATTGTGACCCCTTAGACTCCTATATATACAAAGGAGTTCTTGTCATTTGTATCATCCAAGAATTGTTCATTTATGTAATTTAAAAGAGATTCTCTACTTGAAGAGGATAATTTTTAATTCATTGATCTATCTATTTGTGAGCTGGTTGCATAACATTTAGTATCAAAACTCTGGATTCTAGGGTTTTATTGCTTTGAACATGTCATTGTGACAATTTTTATACAAAGCTTCAGAAGCTTAAATTCCAGCCATGTGAAGCCAAAATCTTGGTGAAATTTGTGTATGAATTTTAGATCTTGTCTAACTAGATTTTCAGAGATATGATCCAAGGAAGTTATGGTTTTTGAAGGCTCCAAAATTCCATCTCAAATAGGTGACCTAGGGAAAATCATCATAATTTTCTCTATGAGAATCGGATTTAATTTTATAAAAATTAATGGAAATATGACGGATGTATTTTTTTGGGTATCATTTTTAGGGCCAAGGTTGAAATAGTGACATGTGGCACTTCGTACAATTTTTCTCTGTTGAACTAATTTATAATCAGGTCATCGTGGGTGATTGGGAATAACTTTTTCTTGAAGAATCCAATCTTGGTCTGACTTGTTGGGTTGGAAACAAGACTCAGAGAGCTACTAAAGGATAAAATTTCAAGTCTTATATATTTACAATTACAAAAATACAATAGCTGCAATATCTAGCTCCTAAAAAACAAGAAAAATGTGTGTATTTTATTAAATTTTGCATAACTTTTGTTTGAAAAATCAGTTTGAAGTGATTCAAAGGGCATAGTGAAGCATAGATATAATTGGTTGATTTAAAAATTCCTCGAGACAAAAAATGGAAATACCTAATAAGAAACCAGAAATCTCTTCTATGGCATATGAAGAAGAGGAAGAAATGCAACATGATATATCAAAATTACGAGACCAAGTGCAACAAATTTCGCTTGTGCGAAGAGTAACCAAAAATTAAATGGAAGATAAGATGGATGGTATGACGTCATAGAAGAAAAAATGAAAGGCAACGTGGAATATTTAAAAAATGGTTTAAAAGCAAGCATTGAAGGTTTGAAGGAAGGTTTGACAAAGTTGCTACAATAAATGCTTCCTAATGGTGGAAAGGTATCATATGAAACTCATGATGAGAACAAAAGGAATTTTAATCATGATTTCATAAACACTAACTTTGGAGTGGAGACCCACTATATTCCAAAGATTGATATGAGGAAGTTTGATGGCAAGGATTCGGTAACATAGATACTACACATTGAGCAATATTTTGGTCTCCATAATATGCAACACACAAAAAAGGTACACATTGCATATTTATATTTATAATCCAATCAACTTGTATGGTATTGATGGATTTGTTCTCATAAAATGCTTGTCACTTGGTCAATTTTTACATAGGAAATGATCACACATTATGAGGGTACATATAGAAACACCTTCTTTAGCTAATTGATAAATCTCAAACAAAAGGGTTCAATGGCGAAGCACATTGAGGACTTCCAAAAATTTAATATTAGGGTAAATGATATTCCAGAGGAGCATAGGATTGATGTATTCATAGGGACTTTAAAGGATAACATCCAACATGAGGTTCGCCTTTGGGAACCGAATTCATTGGAATGGGCATTCATGGTGGCAAGAAAAGTGGAAAGAAAAATTATGGCAACAAGGAAGTCTACCACTCAAAACTATAAAGATGGAAGTTTTGCTTCTCCTAGCCTTCCACAACCTAAAAGGTTGACACCACAAAAATTGAAGGAAAAAAGAGCAAAAGAGCTTTGTTACAATTGTGATAGTAAATACACTAAAGGTCATAAGTGTGTTGAGAAGATATTATTTTACATATATTTTGAAGAGGAGGAATAAAAGGATCAAGGAACATCAAAAGAAGAGGATATACACCAAGAACCCACCCCAAATAAAGAAGAAATGAATCCGACCATATCTTGTAATGCATTGGCAGGGATTCCCACTCCTCAAACTCTTAATATAGAAGGACATGTCAAGAAGAAAAAGGTAATAGTATTGACTGATTATGGTAGTACCCATTTTTTTTTTCATTTTAAGATGGCCAAGGAATTGAATTTCTTCCTATATCCAACACTAGAGTTTTAGGTAATGGTTGCAAATGGAGGAACTATAAATTACTCTAGGAACTTTCATAATATGAAGATATCCATGGGGAAATATGTATTGAATAGTCCAATTCTTTCCATTCCAATGGGTGGTACTAATGTTGTACTATGAGTCCAATGGTTACAATATTTGGGAACGATAGCTTTTAATTTTCAAGAACTTTTCTTGAAATGTTTTTGGGAAGGAAAGAAAGTTGAATTAAGGGGTATCGCAAGGAAACCAGGAAAGATAATCAGCTCTAATGGCATGAAAAATATTCTAATCAAAGAAAAACGAGGCGTAATTGCACAATTATGCTCATTAGATGTTCAAACATTGAAATCATCTATTTCTCCAGATATCCAAAAATCCTTGGACAATCATTCCAAGGTATTATAGACTCCAAAAGGTCTCCCACCTATTCGTAATCATGATCATGCTATTAATTTGATTCTAGGAAGTTCTCACCTAAACATTAGGCCTTACAGATATCCATATGCCCAAAAGAGTGAAATTGAACGTATGGTTGTAGAAATGCTAGAGGTTGGTATAATGCAACCTAGTCAAAGCTTTTTCTCTGCTCCAGTAGTATTGGTGCATAAGAAGGATGGATCATGGTGCATGTGTCTAGATTATAGGGAAATCAACAATCTCACTATTAGAGATAAATTTCCCATTCTTGTTATTGATGAATTGTTGGATGAATTACATGGAGAAATTTACTTCACCAAGCTAGATCTTCGTTTAGGATATCATCAAATTAGAATGAAGAATGAAGACAACAAAATTCATAGCTCATGAGGGTCATTATGAATTTTTGGTCATGCATTTTGGCCTTACTAATGCACATTCAACATTTCAAGGTTTGATGAATTCCATTTTCAAACCCTTTCTTAGAAATTTTGTGTTAGCATTTTTTGATGATATACTAATCTACAACAAGTTTTGGAAGGATCATGTTGGGTCCTATAATACTAGTGATTACCCCATTAATATTGTAGTTGCATCCCTTATTAATATTGTTGTGCCCCTATTATCCCCATATTGTTATTACTGTGCCCCATAGAATCCCTCTATTGTTATTTTGTGGCTTTATTTTTTTTGTTAGGTTGGTTGGGTTATATTGTGACTCCTTAGACTCTTATATATAGAAAGGAGGTTTTGTCATTTGAATCATCCAAGAATTGTTCATTTATGTAATGTAAAGGAGGTTTCCCCCTCGAAGAGGCTGAATTCTAAGGCGTTGATCTATCTTTTTTTGAGCTGGTTTCATAACATTTGGTATCAAAGCTTTGGATTCTAGGGTTTCGCTGCTCCAAACAGGTCATTGTGGAATTTTCGCTATAACTTTTTCTGTGATGTTTCAGAAGCTAAAAAAAAAACCCATTTGAGAAGAAATCACGCAAAATCTAGGGTCAAAATTTTAGAGATTTTCGCACTATATTTGTAGAGATATGATTTGAGGAAGTTGGTTTTTTGGTAGACTCTTGAATTACATTCCAAACAGGTGACCTAGGGAAAATCGTCATAACTTTCTCTCTGAGCATCGGATTGAAATTTCGTAAGAAGGTATAGAAAGAGGATGGACTGTAGTTTCTTATATATATTTTTTAGAGCTAAAGGGCAAAACAGTGACTCATGGCACGTCGTACAAGTTCACTCTACTAAACTAGTCTATAATCAGGTCACTGTGGGAGATTTTGCATAATGCTTCCTTGGAGATTCCAATTTGGATCAAACTGGTGGCATTGGAAAGAGGACATAGAAGGCTACTATAGGTTGCAATTCTAGAACTAGATGATCCAAAAGTACAGAGATACATCAAAGGCAATATCGAGCTCCCACAAAGTGAAGAAAGGTGTGTAGATTCTTTTAAATTTTTGCTTAAGATTGGTTTGAAATTTTATTTTGAATGAATTCAAAGGGAATAATAGAGCATTATTACCAGTAACTGATGCCTCGTGGAAAGGAAATGCAAACACCTAGTAAGCAACCTAAAAGCTCTAGCATGGCTCATGAAGAAGAGGATTAAATGCTACATGATATATCAAAATTATAGGAACAAGTGCAACAAACGTCACACTCACAAAAGCTAAAGAAGCTAAGATAAATGGCATGGAATCTAAGATAAAGGGAATGGAAGCTAAGATGGATGATTTGAAGATAGATATGAAGACAGATTTGAAGAGAGACATGGCAGATTTGAAGACAGACATGGTAGATTTGAAGACAGATTTGACAAATGTTCTACAAGAAATACTTACTAATGGTGAAAAGGTTGTAAAGGAAACTCATGATGCGAACAAAAGAAATGTTAATCATGATTTCATAGACTCTAATGT
>APFE030266914.1:162106-206060 GCA_000404065.3 Pinus taeda | reverse complement strand
ATTAATATTGTTGTGCCCCTATTATCCCCATATTGTTATTACTGTGCCCCATAGAATCCCTCTATTGTTATTTTTGTGGCTTTATATTATTATTGTTAGGTCGGTTGGGTTATATTGTGACTCCTTAGACTACTGTATATAGAAAGGAGGTTTTGTCATTCGAATCATCCAAGAATTGTTCATTTATGTAATGTAAAGGAGGTTTCCCCCTCGAAGAGGCTGAATTCTAAGGCATTGATCTATCTTTTCTATCTTTTCTTGAGCTCGATTCATAACAAATCATGTTCAACATGTTGATTGGGTGCTCAAACTGTTGGAGGAGAAAGAATTATATACAAAAACTTCCAAATGTTTCTTTGGAGTACAAGAGGTGGAATATTTGGGTCATACTGTATCTCATGAGGGTGTTAAGGTAGACACTAACAAAATTAAATCCATTAAGGAATGGAAAATCCCCACAACCATAAAAAATATTCGAGGATTTCTCGGGTTGAGAGGGTATTATCGCAAGTTTATTAAGAATTATGGGATAATAAAAGCACCTCTAACATCATTATTGAAGAAATATGCATTTTATTGGACTTCAAAAGTAAATAAGGTCTTTGAAAATCTTAAAGGGGCAACGTACCAAGCATTGGTCTTAGCTATGCCAAACTTCACAAAAACCTTTATTGTGGAAAATCGTCCAATCAAAGGAAAATATTTACACAAACCTATTTATGAGA
Organism: Pinus taeda; assembly: GCA_000404065.3. Lineage (NCBI taxonomy): Eukaryota > Viridiplantae > Streptophyta > Pinopsida > Pinales > Pinaceae > Pinus > Pinus taeda. The sequence continues at coordinate 205,335 of APFE030266914.1, read as the reverse complement.
AGAAAATGTTGGAAATACTACATGCACTAAATAAATGACGACCTTACCTAATGGGAAGACACTTCAAGGTAAAAAAAAATCATGATAGTCTTAAATACTTTTTTTAACAAATATTATATTCAGAAGAGAAATAAAAATGGGTCACAAAGATGTTGGGTTATGAATTTTAAATCATCTACAAAAAAGGGAAGAAAAATGTTATTGTAAATAGACTCTCAAGAAAGGATGAGGATGTGGAAGCATTTATTTATGCAATTTATATTATCCAACCTAAGTGGATAACAAAAGCAAGGTATGAATGGAAGAATGATGAACAGGTGTGGACATTCATTCATAAGTTGCAGTAAGATCCCAATACATCTGATACATTTAACTGGAAACATGATTCATTATGGTACAAAGATCACTTATATCTTTGTAAGAATTCCCACCTCAAACAAAACATTCTTTTCAAATTGCACTCTTGTCCCTCAAGAGGGCACTCAGGATTTTTAAAAACTTACCACAAGGTCAAAAATGATTTTTTTTGTTATGACCTTAAATATGATATTCAAAAGTTTGTAGTAGAATGTTTGGTTTTCCAATAAAATAAAGTTGATACAATTAAGACCTTAGGTCTATTACAACCTTTATCCATTCCAAGTTAGTGTTGGGAGGAGGTCTCAATGGATTTTATCACAAGTTTACCCAAGTTTGAAGGAAAGAGTGTCATCATGGTCGTAGTTGATAGACTTACCAAGTATGAAAACTTTTGTGCATTATCTCGTCCATTTAAATCTAGCACAATTGCTACTGCATTTATGGAAACAATTCAAAAGCTTCATGGAAACCCAAATATTATTGTAAGTGATAGATATCCCATTTTCACTGGAATTTTTGGACTGAATTATTTTCTTGTCTTGGTACTTAATTAGCTCATAGCTCATCTTATCATTCTCAATCTAATGGGAAAACTAAGATAGTGAACGACTGTTTGGAAGGATATCTTCATTGCTTTGTATTTGATAAACAAACACAATTGGTCAAGTGGTTACCTCTAGTGGAATGATGGTATATCGCTTCTTTCCATACCACAACAAAAATGACCCCATTTATGGCACTTCATGGATATCATCCACCATCCATCACAAGATCTTTAAAAAGTTTTGAGGTAGGTGACTAGGTATTTTTACGACTACAACCATACAAGAAACTGTACCTCAAGCAAGATAAGAAGGATAATAAATTATCACCCAATTATTGCGGTCCTTACAAGGTGTTGCAAAATATTGGTACAATGGCATATAAATTGGATTTTCCTACATCTTCTCGAGTACACCCAGTTTTCCATGTTTCATGCTTAAAGAAGGTTATCGGTGAAAAAAATTCAGTTCAAACAAAATTTCCATAACTTGAGGAAGAAGAAAAAATCATATTTGAGCCCGAAGTAGTCACGGAACAAGAACCCAAGAACCCGACAACTACGAAATCAATTAATTTCAGAGTATCACGTTAAGTGGAAGAACTTACCCCCTAAAGATTCCACATGTGAGGATGATAATTTTATACATAAGCATCCAAAACTACTCAAGTGTTGAGGACAACAATTTTTTATGGATGTAGGTTTTAACCCCATATATAAATTACCTACATATAAATTCTAAAACAAAAAATAAATAGTGGTGATAGCATCAAACATAAAAAAAAATATACACAGAGATTTTCCCCTGGATCCCAAAACTGGGACTACTAGATTGATTTTTCATTATATTCCTTTCAATGTTCTAATACATATATATACATGCTGAAGCATCCATAAACCTCAATCCATTAACCCTAGATTAGAACATAACCATAGTTCCCTTGACCAAATCTACAAAAACACCATGGACATAAAACCATCATGCCCAAAAACATGTGCAGAAACCATGCACAAAACCATAGGTAGGTTCACCCACATAATATCGGGTATAACCAATTTTTCCCTAGGTCACTACCTAGGACCCTATAGAGGGGGGCTACTACTCCCCTCAAACCCCTCAATAGGGTGGGGCTACTGCCCCCTCTATGGCCCCCCTGTTGTGCCCAATGTAATGAACAAGTGGGGCTAACACCCCCCTGTGCGTCGGGCTAGTCGTGGAGAGAATATAACACACACCCAACATTCTCCCACTTGTTGTTTTCTTGCACAAGAGAGCTTAGTCATTGGTCTAGACCTGCAACACCCATTGCTTCTCTACACCAGGAGAAGTTCTTAGTGCTCACAATCTTTGTAAATGCATTTGCAGTATTCTTCAAAGTGTCCACCTTTACCAGCAACACCTTTTTGTCCTCAACCATATCCCTTACAAGGTGATACTGAACATGAATGTTCTTTGTCTTTGAGTGATAAGCAAGGTTCTTTGTCAAGAAGATTGCACTTTGGCTATCACAATCTATCCTTATAGCTCACTGTACCAACCCCATACTTAAACACAATCTCTCCAACAAAATTTCTTCCTTACTTAGATGAGTGGCTGCCATGTATTCTGCCTCTATAGTTGAAAGTACCACTACAGACTATCTCTTGCTCATTAAACTGACTGCACCTCAAAACAGGTTAAATGCATACCCACTTGTAGATCTTCTCTAATTGATATCTCCAGCCCACTCTGCATCAACAAATACACGAATCTCCAGAACTCTATCATATCCTAGTCTTCCTTAGTAGCACAGACCATAATCACTAGTGCCACGCAAATACCTGAAAACTCGCTTCAATGTTGTCCAATGATCCTTCCCTGGTTTTGACATAAACCTGCTCAATACTCCCACTATATGTGCAATGTTTGGTCTAGTGCATACCATTTCATACATTAGACTACCAACTACACTTGCGTATGGAACACAGGACATGTCTTCTTCCTCTTCTTATGTTTTGTGACACTGTTCAACAAATAACTTTACTCCTACAGGAATAGGAACCTTCACTAATTTACTATCTTTCATATTAAATCTTTGGAATATTGTCTTGACATACTTCATATGGTTTAACCAGAGCTTCCTTTTTTTATGATCTCATTTAATTTCCATGCCCAAAATATAGTTTGCAGCACCAAGATATTTCATGTCAAATTTGAAGGACAATTGGGCTTTCAATTCTTGGATAATTTCTTTGTTATTTCCAATCAACAACATATCGTCCACATACAAGAAAAAATAAACAACATGGTCGCCAATTAATTTAAAATACACATAGTGCTCTACTTTGCTTCTAGTGAAGCCAAGTCCACGTATATATGTATCAAATTTCTGATACCACATCCTTGGTGACTATTTTAAACCATATATAGACTTTTTTAACCTGCATACTAGTTCTTTCTTACCCTTCACTACAAAGCCTTCAGGTTTTTTCATGGAGATCTCTTCTTCTAGATCCCCATGAAGGAATTTTGTCTTCACATCCATCTGTTCTACCTCAAATTCAAAAGAAGGAGAAACAGATAAAAGTAATCTAATAGAAGCTACCTTGGCAACAAGAGAAAAATTATCACAAAAATAAATTCTTGGCACCAGGGAATAACCTTTTGCTACTAACCGATCTTTGTATTTCTCCACCTTTCCTTCTTCATTCATATTCTTCTTAAACACCCATTTTCTTCCAATAGGTTTTCTTCCAGCCGACAACTCCACTAGATTCCAAGCCTCATTTTTGTGCAAAGATGCGATTTCATCAACCATGGCCTCTTTCTAGAGTTTTCCATTCTTTGAATCTACTACTTCCCTGAAAGTTCTGGGATCATCATTACTAATATATAAAGAAAAATTTCAATAGGAAGCATCTAGACTATACCTTTCTACCTACGTTCTTTCTTGAACTAATATTCTCACAGCTAGAGTTTGTGGCTCTTCATCTTTTGATTCCTCTTCTGCTGTAGAGTCTGATTCCTCCTCCTTTAGCTCAAACTCTATCTTCTCAGGTTCCTTTGGTAGGACTTCATGTTTAATAATATATTTCACCTCTCTAAACACCACATCCCAGCTGTACACAACCTGCCTTGTTTCTAGGTTCCAAAGCTTATAACCTTTTAAACCATCCTTATTCCCAATAAAGATGCACCTTTCAGATTTACTATCCAACTTGGTTATTTTCTCCTTTGGAACATGCACAAATGCATCACATCCAAATACCATCAGATGTGAAAGAGAGAGTTTCTTACCAGTCCATACCTCTTGCAGAGTCTTTTCCTCCAACACTGATGAGGGTGATTTGTTGACTAGCTAACATGTAGTCTCCACCACCTCTACCCAGAATTCATGTCCTAACCCAACACCACTTAGCATGTTTCTTTACTTTGCCATCAATGTCCTATTCATTCCTTCTGCAACTCCATTTTTCTGAGGTGTGTATGGAGTAGTATTCTGCGATGCTATACCACACTTCTTATAGTACTCATCAAATTCATTTTTACAAAACTCTCCACTATTATCTGTCCTCAACACCTTTATCTTCTTCCCTTTCTAGTTTTCTATCAGAGCCTTAAATTATTTAAACATGTCAAAGACTCCAAATTTCTTCCTGAGGAAATATATTTATGTATTCGTTGAGAAGTCATCTATAAATGATATATAGTACATAGAATTACTCAGTGATGGAACTGACATAGATCCAAGCACATCGCTATGCATAAGGTCTAATATTTGTTTTTCCCTATTAGCACTAAAGGGGAAACTCATCCGATTTTGCTTCCCATATACACAATTTTCATAGAAATCAAAATCAAGAGAGAAATTATACATATATTCTATCATACCATTACCATGAAGTATTCAAAGGCCCTTCTCTCTAGTATGTCCAAGCCTTTGATGCCATATCATGGTCTTTTCTCCAGAGACCACTAGATTTTTTGCTCCACTTTTAGGAACCATAGAACTATTTCACCCATCAATAAACGTGCCACCTTGAAGCTTGTACATAGTTCCAATCCTAACTCCTTGCATCTATACCAGTGCTCCCTAAACCATGTTGCAGGTATATTTTTCAAACATTGTTTTTACATTTTCTTCATCCAACTTGCTTACAGAAATCAAATTTTTGGCCAATGCAGGAATATGCAGAACATTTGGAAGTGTTTTAATCCTTCCACCTTGCAAATTCAACTTGAATTTTCCACGACTGATGATTCCATCCTTTCTGTCATCCCCTAAGAAGACATCACTGCCATCATATTTATCATACTAGTAGAACCACTCCCTATGGGGAGTGAAGTGAAAGGATGCACTTGAGTCAATCAACCATGTCTCATGATCCACATGTGTACTTGAATAAGAAACCAAGTAAACATACCCACCTCCATTTGAGGTGGTTTTGACCTCTGCAGTAGGAGCATCATCCAATCCATTTCCTTTATTAGGAGCTTTAGAACTAAAGTCCTTTTTGAAGTGCCCTTCCTTTTCCACATTTCCATCACACCTTTACATGTTTTCCTAGAGATTTATATCTCTCTCTAGTTTTAGATATCCCACTTGAGAATTTATTTTTGTTTTTTGTTCTGGGACCGTCCTCGTATAGACAAGGCATCACCATTTTGGCCCTTCTTATTTTTCCATCTCATCTCCTTCGAAAACAAGGATGATACTATTTCATCAAAGTGTAAGGCAGTCACATTGCTACCTATTGAAAAAACCAAACTATCCCAAGAATCTGGTAGAGGACACAACAAACTAATGCAATTATCTTCATCTAAAATTTTTATATCAATAGATAAAAACTGGCTTACCATAGTATTAAAGGCGTTCAGATGCTCTGTCATCGAGTCTCCATCCTTCATCCTCAGGTTATACAATTTTTTCCATAGGAATAGTTTATTCACCCGAGACTTAGATTGGTACAAAGTCCCTAACTTGTCCCACAAAGCCTTTGTTAAAGCTTCCCTTGATACATTCAAGGATACTGAATCTGAGATACACAAGCATATTGTGCTCTTTGCCTTCCAATATAACTTCACCCAGTCTTCAAATGACATTGTTGTTGGTTTAGTACCTAGATCTACTGCAATCCACTGATCTTTATCCACCAACAAATACTCCATATTGAGTTTCCACAACTCAAAATTCCGACGATTAAATTTCTCAATATTTATCTTTCCACTGCTTGTCATCTTCTTTCACCATAAGAATCGATCCCATAGATCTCCCACTGAACAAGGTCTACCACAAGCTCGAGAAAAACCCCTCAGCAACAAAGGCATCCCCTTCAAGCCAAAACAACTATGATACAAAATGTAGGTTTTAACCCCGTACAAAAATTACCTGCATAGGGATTTTAAAAACAAAAAATAAAAAGTAGCGAGAGAATAAAACACAAAACTGATATACACAAATATTTTCCTTTGGATCCCAAAACTGGGACTCCTAGATTGGCTTTTCATTATATTCCTTTCAATGTTACAATATATATATATATATATATATATATATAATTATATAATATATATATATATTATATATATATATATATTATATATATATATATATATATCCATTAAGCCTGGATTAGAACATAAACGTAGTTCCCTTAACTAGAATTACAAAAATAGTATGGACAAAAAACCATCATGTCCAAAACCATGTGCGAAAACCATGCAAAAAACCATAGGTCGGTCCACTCACCTAATATAGGGTCCAAAGAAAATTTCCCCAGGGAAGTACCCCAGACCTTATAAATGGGGGATACTTCCCCCCTCAAACTCCCTGATAGGGGGGGATGTCACGCTCCTGCTATGCCCAATGCAATGAACACGGGGGGTTGTCGGCCCCTATATGAGCCCCCACGCATGGGGCTAGTCATGGAAAGAATATAATGCACCCCCAACAAAGGAGAGGGGCTTGTTAGGTCCCTATAATACTAATGTAGCACCCTTATTGTTATTGTTAGTGTAGCTCCCTTATTTTTGTTTTTGTGCCCATGTAGCCCCCATATAGTTATTGATGTGCCCCATAGAATCCCATTATTATTATTGTTGTGCCCTTACATTATTATTGTTGTGCACGCTGTGATTATGTTGTGACCCCTTAGACTCCTACATATAAAAAGGAGGTGTTGTCATTTGTATCATCCTAGAATTTTTCATTAATGTAATGTGTTGTAGCTGTTACAACCATCCTTCAAAATTTTTCCTTAGCCCGTTTTGGAGCCTCCCTACCAACCTTTTAAAACACCTTGTCTTGCTTTGTCAAGTACACAAGATTCAGTGTTTTTCATGCACAAAGGCAGCTTGTCGATCACAACTTGATGCATTTCCCTCACAGGTTGTTCACTTGGACTTGGTCCAGCTACAAGCTGAGCAGCTTCCCCAAGAAATTTGTGCATTTCTGGAGGGAAACCATAATTCCCTCTAGAAATTACTCAATTCTTCCAGCCAACACTCCCAGCAGGAATTGCACAAATTTCCCTAGTAGGGCCACTCAGCCTAGAATATGCACAAATCTGGGCAGAAATTAGCTTCTTTGCTTAGAAATTGCACAAACCTCCTGGGCAGTCAGCCAAGCTCCCAACCAGAAATGCGCATTTTTCTCAAGCAGTTAAGGAAGTTCATGCATGAGTAGTCAGGTTGACCAGTTCCAGCCAGGACTAAGGAAACTTGAATTGCATGCATGCATGAATTTCTCTTCCTGAAATAGAAAAAAGAAACATGAAAAAGACATCCCATGTTTTAGGGAGCTATTTTTATCATCTGGGTTAGATGCAAAGTTGTTTTGGAAACTTCCCTCCAAGTATCACTTTTTCCTGGATTTGTGGCATGTGCATCATGAGTCCAAAATTATTTATTTGATGCATCAGAGCTCATTCTTTCACATCAATCTTGGAGCTCTAACATCCCATAGCACATCCAGGACTCTTCGACACATTCGACTTAGATATTCATAGGTAAGTGGCCTCAACTTGTCTTTTTTAGCGTTTCTGTCGCTTTTTGTGTATTCGCTTGTGCGAGTGTTGTTTGCTTGATTTATTTGAACGTTTGTTTTGATTTACATGTATACTAGCTTATACTAGTTTTGTTTCAGTTCTCGTTTTTATCTCACTGTTGTTGCATGCATGAAACTCTTTTGCACGAACGTTCACCGAATAAACGAATCGCTTCACCCACATGCATGTTGATCTTTTTGATGAATCTTTCATTCATGTTTTTCATGCACTTTCAATCACTTCTTATTTCACTTAGTGTCACCATGCATTCACTATATTATTTTCTTTCAGTTTCCCGTCATCAAGTCGGGCCAACCTCGGCCCAAACTCTGCCTTCACTGAGACTGCATTGCACAATATGGGGAAGGAAGGCTTTGCCTTCCTCTCCAGAAATTCCCATTTCTTCCCAGAACTGCCCTTCAGTATTGTTTTGTGCATTTATGAGGGGTAGTGACTGCTAGATCAGAAAATTATGCAATGCAGTCCCTGAGCGTGTAGCCACTCCTAGCTGGAATTGCGCATTGCATAATCCCAATAGCTAGCAGCCAGTTTGGATTGTGCATTATGGAGATCCAACACCTAGTTGTGCCTCCCACATAGCCCAAACTACCTTTTGCCTAGTAAAGGTAGCCAATCACCCAACCTCCTAGAAAAAATTGCACAATCTTGCCCATCAGTTTCCCAGGTATGTGCCATGTCATTCCCTGAAGTTACTTTGTTTTCATTGACAGATTTCTTGCCATGCATGTTGCTTGTCTCCAAATATTTTAGGTGTTCATCTGTATCAATGGATTCCAAGAGAATAGGATCTCAGGACACTGATGGAAATGCAACTGGAGCAACAATTGAGAAAGTGTCCTCTAGTCTACCAATCTATGAAGATACAAAGTTGTATCTAGACAAGGACATCAAACTGAAGTTCCAAGAGTTCAATGAAACATTTGCAGGCACTTTTGGATAACATCTCGAAGACCATCAAGGTGTACGTGAACATTCACAAGTCCTGCTTGTACCGGATTGCATGTAGATATCTTGTGTTCCCATGCACGGACATGATACAATGGATCGTCTCTCACACTGATCCCAAGAAGATGACCTTGAGCAGTGTTAGCGAGACAAAGCTTGCAACCTTCTGGGAATGAGATTATGATGATATATATCAGATGTCATAGCCTGTGACTATCATGGAGACTACATTTAACCTACCCAACAATAGTGCTAACTCCAGAGACATTCTGAAGAATTGGGTAAAGGAGACAACTCGATTCAGGTTGACACCCAATCAGATCTACAAGACAAAGATACTGAGGAAGGTGTACCAATACTTAATCATATTTCCTTGTCAACTATATTACTACAATTTCTCCAGACCCAATGAAATGGTTGGCTTCACTATGGAGTGGTTGGCGAAGAAACATGAAGCAACATCATAGAGAGTAGTAGAAGTAGCAGTAGTGGCACAAAAAAGGGAAGAGGAAAATTGTCGATCATATGGAGGAGGAGAAACGATGCAAGTTTCAAGCAGATCCACTTGTAGAGAAAGCAACTATGGCTATAGAGGCAAAGAGGCAGTAGCACGACAAGCGAATTGTGTGATGGAAGAAGGATAAGAAGAGAATGGAAGAAGTAGAGAAGGAGTTGCATGAGATGAGAGAGAAAATCTGAAAGGAACAAGGGTTGTGCAAATAGGAGAGGGAAGCGTAGCAGCAGTAGATACAACAGGGGGTGCAACATGTGCAAACAAATGAAGCAACACCTGTACAAGTAGTTGATTCATTTGAACAATTGGCATGAGGCAAACAAGGTTAACCATCGCAAGGTCAAGACTTTGCTCATGAGATAGAACAAGCACTTCAACAGCTGGATGCTGACATGGAGTAGTAGGAGTTGGAACAGGACACTGGCATCATGCCTCACCATAAAGAGGTTGACTCACCTACTTCAATGCATCTAGATGATGAGCAAGTATCAGATGACCAAGGAGGCACTGAGATCATTGGTGATCAAATGGAAGAAGAGATGTACAACATCTCGTTTGATGAATCCCAATATAGAGTTGTGTAGTCTCGCAGAGTGTCAACTCCAGAGGATCAAACATCTCCTGTGCAAGTTGAAGAACAAGTGATCATGACTGGTGTGCGTAAACATCTAGCTACCTTGGCTGATGCAAAAAGAGTGTATGTCAAAGCCACTAGCTGAATTGTTCGCTTCCTAATAGCTGAGAATGAGTGAATGGAAAAGGACCTACAAACAACCAAGCAAGGATGAGACTTGGTGACAATGTCTGCCCTAGCTGAACTAAAGAAGGAAATATTAGATGAAGTATTGTCCCTTGACATAGTTATGTGAGCATTATACTCCAAGTTTGGTACCATGCACAAGGTAGTCATCCATATCAATGGATGGCAACAATGATGTGCTAGAAAAGTACACATCTTGACAAATGCGTATGCTTCTATTGATGACATGCAAACATGGACAATGAAGTACAAGGGAGCCCCACTTCACTTGCCTAAGATGATGAGGGTCAATGTGGTTGAGCTGAAGGCATGCATTTGGAGTTAGATCCAGAATTATGAAGAGCTCCCACAGTTCATCACTAGCATACATGCCTCCCATGCACGAGTATTCAAGAGTATGGATGTTGTGGTGTGCACGCATGCGATCCCATCAATCAAGACTCTCATCTAGGTGAAGAAAAAGAAGTAGGTCCAGCTAGAGATTGACTCATACTTCGATGAGTTGATGTGCATCACCAGCATCCTAGACTTTCCTATCAGTTCAGAAATCATGCATAAATATGTTGCTGGTCTAGCCACATTGAAGAAAATGATGTGCATGCTTTCAGACAAGTTGGACAGAGGAGCCCAAGCAGTGTACCCAGATGCTATGGAGGTAAGGGTCAGGTTTCAGATAGATGTCACCATGGAACACATAGACACTATCAAGTACTACAGAGCTTGGCATCAATATGTTACTCTTGATAAGCATGAGGATGTTGAACAGTTGGATTTCTATAGTTGTCTAAGTTAGAGTGATGTCTAGTTTGGCTTGCTCAAGCCATCGTGTTCACATGGCTACATGTGCATTGTAATGTTGAGTCATGTCAAGTGTAAGTCAATTGTTAATAGTGGATGTAATAGTCATAGAGTAGGTGAAGCACATGAGGGTAGTTGAACAATCACAAAGGGGAATGTCAAGGGCCACCCCACTTTTTGCTATAAATAGTCCCTCATAACTCATTGTATATGCTTTTGGTCAGCCAAGTTTCTGATAATACTATCTTGGAAAGAGCTTGGAAGGTATTGTAATGCACCTTGGCTTCTCCACTGCATGGAGCTAGTTCATCTCTTTGGAGGAGCAGGAGGATGTGGTTGTAACGTTCCACTATTGGGGCTAGCAGGTTTACATGGATCTATTGTATGATTAGAACTTACACTTCTTTATATAATAAGAGCCAACACGTTTTCATGCATATGTTGTTATTGTAGTTGGACTGTTCCGGTTGCTTGGAAATGTATGTTGTTTAACTTATGTAGTTGTGTATGAACTTCTTTGTATGAAATTATATGAATCTTGTTGCCGATGTGCTATTTGGTTTAACCATCACTTTGGATTGCCGACTGACCTACTTTCCAGCTTGTGATGTATCTTCGCTCATGTGTTCCCTTCCCAGCTGAGTATTGTTATACGTTGCCAAGGGGCACACTCATCTCACCCCCATGTGTTAGAACTCTCATTCACCTTCCTTGACTCATTATAGCAGTCACACCCTTGCTACTGGGAGAGTTATCTTACTTGCCTCTATGCAACATCACAGTCAAGGAATTGCTTTACGACCCATTGCTGGGACTTGTACACGAAACAATTTGAGATTTAATTGGGACTTCTTACTGGGGAGATCCCCTTGACATGTTGGCGGGTCCAGCACCATCAACATTTCTGTCACTAGAAGGAGAGCCATATGACAAGTTGTGTCCTCTCATCCAGTTTTGAACCTTTGCATACCTTTCATGTATTCTTGCACTCTTCTCCCTCTGCGATGTTTTTCGAATCGTGAAGATGTCTCTATCATGGGGGAGTTTTTCAATCTCTTGTCCACTTACACGTATGATGGTGAAGGCGAAGTGGCCAAGCTTGAGTACTTACATGAATTTCTTTCCATGCTTCATGAGGAAGATGGGTGTTCTCACAAACAAGCCAGCTTGCTGCTTGCACACACACTTCGCGAATCTCCACGTCGATAACTGCTCAACCTACCAGCTGATAATGTGCACTCACTTGAGCACTTCTGTGATCTTATTGAAGACACTTTCTGTCATTTTGATCCTGACTATCCTGACCAAAAACTATTACAGCAACAGAAGGCTCACATAAATAAGTTATTGATTTTTGGCAGTGCTTCTATGACTTGCAGTTTCAAGATCCGAGGAGCCAAATGAAATTTGCCTATCTTTGGGATCGATTCGAGTACTTCCTTAAGAAATCTGCCCATCCCAAGAAGAAGCTTGAGATCAAGCCTCGCTCAACATTCTTCAGTGAGGGAGCTGTGCAATCTCATGTGGATACGATCACTGCCTCGAATCACTGTCCACCTTCCCCTCATTCAAGAGCTCCACCACTGCCGAGTGATGTTGAGGATCATGCTCACACTTTTTCATCCTTCACATCCTCCCAACATCACTTCACTTAACTTTTGTGTAGATTTGGTTGTGATTCCTTTGAGTTCTCATATGAATTCTATTATATGACCTCTATATTTGCGCTCGGGTGTTCCTCCAGATGATACTGTCTTGTGTTCATCCATTCCAGACTCTTCACTTGTTGTGAATGAGGAACAACCCATTAACAGAGCTAGTGTTGCACAACCAACACACATTGTCATTCATGAAGAGTATGAGTGGGAGCTTGAGCATCAACACTCGGTGAAGGAGGACTCCCTTCCGTCTGAGCCCCCTCTGTTATTTCCTAACATTTTTGGTGAACTTGCAATCCATGATTTCTCATGTGTGTCTTCATCCATGGATGCACCCATTGTTGATCATTCACAGGACTCACTGGATGTTGGTCCATCATTCGACAATGGAGAGGATAAGCTATTCATTGAAAATCTACTTGATCTTTCATCTGTCTTTTCTGAAAACATAGAGGATGAGTTTGTTCATTTTTCATCTACCCCTCTGTTTGATTCATCTAATCATGAGGATGATGATGAAATAATTGATTTTTTTGATCGTGGATGTCGTGATCCATTTGTTTTCGTATTTGATCATGATCTTGAATCTATCAAAGTTGATATTTCGAAGCTACTGGTTTATGATGATCTATTTGATGATGAAGTTGAAACACCCAAGATTGTCGAGGCACTTCAGCCCGAGCTAATGGTTATGTTAGGCACTCGCTCTCTTGGGGTTAGTCTCACTTTGGATCATGAAATTGTTCAATCACCCAAAGCTCCTCATCACTCATCTGTGTGCATTGAATATCAATTTCACACACAGATTATACTATCTCCACTCGAACTGCATGATTCCATCACTCATGCATTGGAGGAATCTTACATTGCAAGCACTCGCTCATGATGCAAGTTATCTTTGTCTCTTTCATTTGCTTGCATGTCACAATCAAGAGTGTGCTTATGCTTCAAAGTTGCACGCAATGTCACACAACACCATGATAAGTCCATAGACTGCTCGTCATGCACTTCCGCTCACTTATGTCTTGTGGGCACTGTCAAACACGAAGTGTGGTTGTCTTCATTGTTATATCTTTCTTGCTTGCTGGTTCACACAACTGGGTTTCTTGCGGACCAAGCCTTTTCCAACATGGGTCAACTAATGCACTGGTGGCTGCATTGGAAATATCACTTCATGTGATTGGGCCCATGCACCATTAGTGTAGGAGTAGGAGTATTGTTTGCTTTCAGTCAGTTTGCTTGCATGCTTGTTTGCTTATTCACTTTGTTTGCTTGTTTGTCTGCTTGCTTGTTTGCATACTTTCTTTTCTTTCACTTTTGCTTCTGCTCTTGTTTTTCTTTGTTGTTTGTTAGTTCTCTTGTTTCGTATAGTTCAGTTGTTTAATTCGTAGGTAAGTTTTGCGTGAAACCATGTATGACTCTTGAAATGAGTTGGGTGAAGTACAAGAGGGCCTGTACAGCTATCACTATTTGGTTCTCTATCATCTTGCCTCTATATGCAGAGCTTGTTACTTTTAGTACATGATAAGTTGAAGGAAAATACATATTGTTCGAAGTGAACCTTAGTGAAAACACAACACTTGCGTGCTAACTAGTGTCACCTTCTCTAGTTGGTTTTTTTTGTTGGGTATACGACCAAAGTCCCACATTGACTAGAAGTGGGGAGGATCATGGGTATATAAGGATGGACAAATATCTCCATTTGTATGAGGCCTTTTGGGGTAAGTCCAAAAGCAAATCCATGAGGGCTTAGGCCCAAAGTGGACAATATCATACCATTGTGGAGATATGTGGTGTCCAGAGTCCTTACAAGTGGTATCAGAGCCATGCCCCGAAGTTAGCCAAGTGGATGAATCCTCGGAATGTCGAACGAAGGTGGTGGGCCCCGGTAATATCACGACGGGATCCGTGGATGAGATCGGTAGGCGGTGTGCTCCGGATTCTTCATGGAGGTGTCCTGGTCCCAACACGGTGAAGAGGAGTTGACCTGGGACAGAGCAAGCTCTCAAGGCAAGTGGTGTTCCATGTAAGGTGTGCGCTTCCAATGCATTGGAGCGGAGAATCTTGGTTGGTCGAGAGTGGATGGATGGATAATCGTTTGAGGGGAGGCTCGATGGTCCTTTGTTCGAGGGGAGGATTGTTGGGTATACGACAAAAGTCCCACATTGACTAGAAGTGGGGAGGATCATGGGTATATAAGGATGGACAAATATCTCCATTGGTATGAGGCCTTTTGGGGTAAGTCCAAAAGCAAATCCATGAGGGCTTAAGCCCAAAGTGGACGATATCATACCATTGTGGAGATATGTGGTGTCCAGAGTCCTTATGGTTTTTGGGTTAACCCTTGTTAGTTCAGTCAAGTAGAGTAAGGTGAGGGGGAAAACCTAAATAGGAACATTAGGGACATAATAAAATACTTCTCTGCTGGAACAACCTTGTATACTCTCAATAAGTCAGAATCCCTCTTCTGCCTCTGAAATGAATAAGTGTTATGCACAGTTGTGAAAAATTAAAAATGAAAAAATGAAAAAGTCAAAATATTTAAAATGAAAAATGAATAAGGTGAAAGAAGAGAAAGGCTTCCTGCGTAGGGAGGTGATGCAAGTAACTCTACTGGGGTACTGACCAGGCCTGTTGGCAGCGGAGCAACACCAGAGATGAAACTAAGACTCCGAAAACTATACTTCTTGTGGACCAATATACCCCTGAACCCACAACTGTGTTTCCTTGGTTTGGAATGTGTGTCAATCGACCAAGAGCTTGGCAGATGCTACGTCTTACAATCAAGCTAGTGTGAAACCAAGATGAGCTAAGAATTGAACAATAATTCTTGAGGTGTTAGATTTGATTTTCATGAACAAGGTCCATTTGGAGAGCTGGAGTTCTACCAGTTTGTTGCCAAGTGTTGTAGCAGCTACAATCACCCTCCAAAATTTTTCCTTTGCCCATTTTGGAGCCTCCCTACCAACCTTTCGCAACACCTTGTCTTGCTTCGTCAAGTACACAAGCTTTAGTGTCTTTCATGCACAAAGGCAGCCTATCGATCACAACTTGATGCATTTCCCTCACAAGTTGTTCACCCGGACTTGGTCCAGCTGCAGGCTAAGCAGCTTCCCCAAGAAAATTGTGCATTTCTATAGGGCCACCAACCTTCCCTCTAGAAATTGCCCTATTATATCTGGCAGCCTGATGGGTTTCAGAATTACGCAATTTTGCCAGCCAACACTCCCAGCAGGATTTGCGTAAATTTCCCCAGCAGGGCTGCTCAACCCAGAATTTGCGCAAATTTGGGTAGCGGTTAGCTGCTCTGCTGAGAAATTGCGCAAACCTCCTGGGCAGTTAGCCCAACTCCTAGCTATAAATGTGTTTTTTTCTCAAGTAGTTGAGCAGCTTCATGCATGAGTAGTTTGAATTACTAGTTCCACCCACGACGAAGGAAACTTGACTTGCATGCATGCATGACTTGCTCTTCCTAGAATAGAAAAAGGAAACTTACAAAAGGCATCCCATGTTTCAGGGATCTATTTTTAGCAGCCAGGGGTTACATGCAAAGTTGTTTTAGAAACTTCCCTCCAAGTGTCACTTTTTCCTAGATTTGTGGCATGCACATCATGAGCCCAAACTTATTTATTCGATGCATCAGAGCTCATTCTTTCACATCAATCTTGGAGCTCTGACATCCTAGAATGCATCTGGGACTCTTCGACACCTCTGGCTTAGCTATTCACGGGTATGTGGCCTGAACTTGTCTTTTTCAACATTTCTGTCACTTTTTGTGTATTCTCTTGTGTGAGTGATGTTTTCTTGATTTAGTTGAACACTTGTTGTCATTTACATGTATAATATCTTTTCCTAGCTTTGTTTCAGTTTCCGTTTCTATCTCATTGTTGTCGCATGCACTAAACTGTTTTGCATGAACGTTCACCGAATCGGCGAATCACTTGACCCACATGCATGTTGATCTGTTTGCTAAATATTTCATTCATGTTTTGCATGCACTGTCAATCACTTCTTCTTTCACTTATTCTCACCATGCATTCACTGTCTTATTTGCTTTCAGTTGCCCATTGGCGAGTAGGGCCAACCTTGGCCCAGACTCTGCCTTCACTAAGACTACATTGCGCAATCTGGGGAAGGAAGGCTATGCCTTCCTCTCTATAAATGCGCTTTTATGCCCAGCACTGTCCTCCAGGATTGTTTTTCATTTTTTTGAGGGGCAGTGACTGCTGACCCAGAAAATTGTGCAATGCAGTTCCTGAGCCTGTAGTCACTCCTAGCTGGAATTGTGCATTGCACAATCCCAGCAGCTAGCAGCCAGTATGGAATGCGCATTACATAGATCCAATAACTAGTCTTGCCTTCCAAATAGCCCATAATTCCTTTTGTGCATTTCAGGGAGCCAGTCACCCCTAGCCTCCCAGAAGAAATTGCGCAATTTTTCCCATCATCTTCCCAGGTATGTGTTGTGTCATTCCCTGAAGTTGCTTTGTTTTCACTGACCGGTTTCTTGCCATGCATGTTTCTTGTCTCTATATCTTTCAGGTGTTCATCTATATCAATGCCTTCTAAGAGAATGGGATCTCAGGACATTGATGGAAATGAAGTTGGAGCAATAGTTGAGCGAGTGTCCTCTAGTCTTCCAATCTATGAGGATACAAAGTTGTATCTAGACAAGAACATCAAACTAAAGTGGCAAGAGGTCAATGAAACATTTGTAGGCACTTTTGGAGAACACCTCGAATACCGTCAGGTGTACGTGAGCATTCAGAAGTCTGGATTGTACCTAATTACATGCAGATATCCTGTGTTCCCATGCATAGACATCACTAGATCGTCTCTCACACTGATCTCGAGACAATAACCTTGAGCATTGTTAGTGGGATGAAGCTTACGAACTTTTGGGAATAAGATTATGATGAGATGTATCAGATGTTAGAGCCTATGACTATCCTGGAGACTCCATTCAGCTTACCCAACAACACTGCTAACTCCAGAGACATTTTGAAGAATTGGGTAAAGGAGCCAGCTCGATTCAGGTTGACACCCAACCATATCTACAAAACAAAGATACTAAGGAAGGTGTACCAATACTTGATCATATTTTCTTGTCGACTGTATGGCCAAGAAAGCACAGAAACATTCCCACAGAGTTGGGTGGTTGCACTGACCAATTGGCTAGAGAAGGAAAACTATGTAACTGTTCCGACATACTGGCTCATCAGCTGAAGGAGCAAGTGACGAAGGCTCGATAGTCACCTGGAGGTATGCATGCAGATATTTACATGTCCACCTACATCCTAGATGTAGTTTGTGCTCGACAAGAGTTCCCAGGCTTGGAGTGGGCATGGTCACCACTGGAGAATGTTGTGAACACATATTTCAAGTTTTTTTCCAAATGCATCTTCAAAGGACTAATCACACGGCTGTCCGAAAATTTTTTCACCCCGATGTACAAGATGATATTCAGACAGGATCCACCCTACATGTCAAAGGAAGCAATGGAAGCATTGATAGGCATCGCAGATTGGTATTCCTCAATTTCGGGCTCTTTCATCTGAATTTTCAGTGCGGAGAAGCCTCTGCATATTCTGCTAAAGTTTACCTTGGACGTACTTATCATGCAGGGAGTAGCATATCACATCTCAGCAAGATTGACAGCGAGACAACATCGGAAGAAGAAGGCACCTTGCCCCACTCTTCCATTGCGGATTGGGTTATATGAGATCCGGAGTATCAAGCAAACATAGGTCGAAGAAGAATTGATGAAACAAGTACCCATTCAACCTCCGAAGCTACAATCCATATGACCCACATTGCATTATGAAAGATCACTACACGAGAGTTTAGTTCAATTGGATCGACGGGTCATTTCATTGGGCCGAGGAGGGCCCATGGAGATATTGCTACAATTTCTCCAGACCCAATCAATTGGTTGACTTCACTATGGAGTGGTTAGTGAAGCAACATGAAGCTACATCACAGAGAGTAGCAACAATAGCAGGAGTGGCAGCAGAGCGAAGCATACCAGTGCATGAAAAAGAGAAGAGGAAGATTGTTGATCGCATATAGGAGGAGAAAAGTTGCAATTTTCGAGAAGATCCACTTGTAGATAAAGGCGCTATGTCTATAAAGGCAAAGAGGCAGTAGTGCGACAAGCAAATCGCGCGAAGGTAGAAAGATAAGAAGAGAATGGAAGAAGCAGAGAAGGAGTTGCATGAGCTGAGAGAGAAACTCTGAAAGGAACAAGAGCTACACAAATAGGAGAGGGAAGCGTAGTAGTAACAGATATAACAGTGGACACAACATGTGAAAACAAACGAAGAAACACCTATACAAGTAGTTGATTCATTTGAATAGCTGACATCAGGCAAACAGGGTGAACCATCGCAGGGGCAAGACTTTACTCATGAGATAGAACAAGCACGTCAACAACTAGATGCAGACATGGAGTAGTAGGAGTTGGAACAGGACACTGACCTCATGCCTCGCCACAAAGAGGTCGACTCACCTGGTTCAATGCATCCAGATGATGAGCAAGTCTCAGATGACCAAGGAGGCACTGAGATCCTTGGTAGTCAGCTGGAAGAAGAGATGCACAACATCTGGTTTGATGAATCCCAACATAGAGTTGTGAAGTGTCGCAGAGTGTCAACTCCAGAGGATCAAACATCTCCTTCGCAAGTTGAAGAATGATTGATCGTGACTAATGTGCGCAAAAATCCAATTACCTTGGCTGATGCAGCCAAAGTGTATGCCAAAGCTACTAGCTCAAGTGTTCTCTTCCTAATATCCGAGAATGAGCGAATGGAAAAGGAACTATAAACGACCAAGCAAGGAGGAGACTTGGCGACAATGTGTGCTTGAGTTGAACTCAGGAAGGAAACACTAGATGAAGTATTGCCCCTTGACACAGTTATGTGAGCATTGTACTCCAAGTTTGGTACTGTTTACAAGGTATTTGTCCATCTCAACGGATGGTAGTAGCGATGTGCTAGAAGAGCACGCATCTTGACAAAGATGCATGTTGTTGTTGATGACATGAAAACATGGATGATGAAGTACAAGGGAGCCCCAATTCACTTTCTTAAGATGATGAGGGTCAATGCAGTCGAGCTGAAGGCACGTATCTAGAGTCAGATCAGGAAATATGAAGAGCTCCCGTAGTTCATCACTAGCATACAGACCTCCCATGCACGAGTATTCAAGAGTATGGATGTTTTGTTGTGCACGCATGTGATCCCATCAATCGGGACTCTCATCTAGGTGAAGACAATGAAGGAGGTCCAACTAGAGCTTGAGTCGCACTTCGATGAGTTGATGCACATTGCCACCAGCCCAGACTTTCCTATCAGTGCAGACATCATACATAAGTATTTTGCTGGTCCAACCACATTGAAGACAATGATGTGCATGCTTTTAGATGAGTTTGGCAGAGGAGCCCGTGCAGTGTACCTAGATGCTATGGAGGCAAGGGACAAGTTTCAAATGGATGTCACCACGGAACACATAGACACTATCAAGGACTACAAAGCTTGGCATCAATATGTTACTGTTGATCAACATGAGGATGTTGAGCAGTTGGACTTCTATAGTTGTCTAAGTCAGAATGATGCCTAGTTTGGCTTGCTCAAGCCATTGTGTTCACATGGGTACATGTGCATTGTAATGTTGAGTCATGTTAAGTGTAAGTCAAGTCTCAATAATGGATGTAACCATCATAGAGTAGGTGAAGAGTCATGAGGGTAGTTGAACAATCACAAAGGGGAATGTCAAGGTCCACCCCACCCTTTGCTATAAATAGTCCATTATAACGCATTTTATAGGCTTTTGGTCAGCCAAGCTTCTGATAAGACTATCTTGGAAAGAGCTTGGGTAGTATTGTAACGCGCCTTGGCTTCTCCACTACACAGATCTAGTTCATCTCTTTGGAGGACTAGGCAGATATGGCTGTAACGTTCCACTATTGGGGCTAACAGGTTTACATGGACATATTGTATGATTGGAACTTATACTTATTTATATAATAAGAGCCATCACATTTTCATGTATATGTTTTTATTGTAGTTGGACTGTTCCAGTTTCTTAGTAATGTATGTTGTTTAACTTACATAGTTGTGTATGAACTTATTTGTATGCAATTATATGAATCTTGTTGCAAATGTCTTGTTTGGTTTAACCATCAATTTGGATTTCTGGCTGAGCTTCTTTCCATCTTGTGATTCATCTTCGTTGTTGTGTTTCCTTCCCAGTTGAGTACTGTTACTCTTTCCAAGGGGCGCACTCATCTCACCACCATGTGTTAGAACCTCTCATGCACCTTCCTTCACTAACTGCAGTGGTCACACCCTTTCTATTGACAGAGTTATCTTACTTGCCTCTGTGTGACATCACGGTCAAGGCATTGCTTTACGACCCACCGCTGGGAATCCTACACCAAACGGTATGAGGTCTAATTGGGACTTCTTACCAGGGAGACCCCCTTGACATGTTGGCAGGTCCAACACCATCAACATAATATAAAGGAGGTTCCCCCCTCGAAGAGGATAATTTTTACGTCGTTGATCTATCTATTTGTGAGTTGGTTGCACAATACCCAAGGTATCTTCTCAAATCTTCTTTTGGATAAGATATGGTAGGGAAAGTCAATGGTATTAAATTAAAAGGATGAGGGGGTCGTCATGACATTAATGGTAAGTGGTTGAAGTGGATGAGAGGAAGGGACATAAAGGGAAGGAGGATGAGAGGAGAAGAGAGAAGATCCTTGATATTTATTTTGGTAGGAGGAATGTGCAAAAGGAGAAGGAAGAGAACTCAAACTTGGATCTATTGGAGATTTTTGGTTTTAATTTGGACACACTACAACTGGTTGGACTTGGGCTCAGAGGGCTAGGGAAGTTGTGAAGGTTCCCTGGGCTAGGAAATCATTCCTAGCTGGATGGGAGGTGAATTCAGTTAGGCAGCCCATCAAGAGCATCCCAATCAAGCCATTGAAACATGTATTCTTCCATTTGTTGTTTTATTTATGTAAATTGTTGCAAACAAAATTCCTTACATGTATAATATTTTGTAAATCAAATTTTACTTGTATGTTGTTATCAAATAAATGTTGAGTTATAAACATGCTACTTTTCTTCTTAATGTGATTAAAATAAACGATAAATTTGGGTTAGTTAGAAGACCCCAATAGAGTCTCCACAGAAGCCCACTATTGTTATTGTTATGCCCTTACGTTATTATTTTTATGCGGTCTCTGATTATATTGTGACCCCTTAGACTCCTATATATACCAAGGAGGTATTTCAATTTGTATCATCCAATAATTATTCATTTATGTGATGTAAAGGAGGTTTCCCCCTCAAAGAGGATAATTTTAAAGTCGTTGATCTATCTTTTCTTATGTTTTGTGATCTTGTTGCATAAAATTTGGTATTAGAGCTTTGGATTCTAGAGTTTCGTTGCTTCAAATAGGTCATCTTGGAGTTTTTACTATACATTTTTTTATACAAGGATTAAGATGCTGAAATTTTGTCCATGTGGAGAAGAAATCAGAACTTTTTATAAAAAATTTAGCTCTTTGTTCGCTATATTTTTTGAGATATGGTTCGAAGAAGTTAGGGTTTCTGCTTGCTCAAGAATTCAATCTCAAACATGTGACCTAAGGAAAATCGTCATAATTTTATCTTTGAGCATCATATTTTAATTTTGTAAAACGTTACTGAAAGAACATGGAATTTTGTTTCTCTTGTATCAATTTTAGGGCCGAAGGCTGAAACACTAACACATGGTATCCCATACAAGCTTTCTCTACAAAACCAATCCATAATCAGGTCATTGTGGGAGACTTGGTATAACTCTATCTTGAAAAATCCAATTTTTGTATTACTTGTGGTGATCTAGGTGGATGCTGCTAGCCACCCATATATTCCACTTGGACCCCCACCACTATCTCTTTCAGTTTTTCAATTTCCTTAATTGTAACACAATTTACTATTTTTGGTAGTTTTTGGGTCCTAAATGTTCGAAGTCATTTTGAGGCACTAAATGATTTTTTTTGGGAAAACTAGGGCCAACATGGGTCTTTGACCCATGTTGACAAAGACACATGTTGGCCACTTAGAATTTGTATTCATCGGATATATTTTTCTAACAAGGTATTGTGTGCATTTTCAAGAATAGATCGTACGCCAAAGTTATGACCCCGGGAAGTTGATGTACCAATTTACTTAAATGTGGCCCATAGTTTTGGCACTTCATCTCCTAGGGTTAGGTTTTTGGATGTTTAAGGTTTTCCATTGTTTCTCAATAATAAATAGGCCTCCTAGCTTCATTGTAATATAGTTCAGAGGCATGTAGCCGCAACATCTCTTCTCATAGATAAGCTACCATCGTCTGAACTAGTCTTATTTCCATTCTGTTTGTAAGCATATTTCAGTATTTGATATTAATGAAATGAAGTTTTATTTCTACTGCATCTCTATATTTATGGTTATATCTATAGTTTGTTGTGTCCCTATTTAAATTCGGATCAGTGGTATCAGAGGGGTATGCTCTTTCTTTGTTTTTCTTTGCATGTCCCTAACAAGGTTGGGATATAAGGAGTTAGGGCTCTAATTGGTCGAACCTTTGCAAGATCAACCTCACAAATCCTAATGGCCTCCCATGGTGGAAGAGAAGAAAGATGAGGCAGTAGGAGATCCTTTCAAAATCTTACTCGAAGAAGCCCTTGAGTGATAGAGGAACACGATGATGGAAATTTTTTCCCAGATCCTTCAAAGACTACCCAAGGGCGACAGATCTCCTTCCAGTAGCTACTTTGGAAGTGCCACACCCTTTAAGATACAAGTTAAATTTGACATCCACATATTTGAGGGTCAGATAGATGCAAATGCCATAGACAAATGGTTAAATATGTTAGAAGGATATTTTTCTGTTCATGATTTTTCCAGCTAGGAAAAGATGACTATTTCACTTCTCAAGCCGCCCCCCACATCAAGGACTGGTGGGAAATCTACTATGAGAAGAAGGATGAAAGTAAACCCTCATTGTTTTCGGCCTTACCCACTTGGAATTCATTCTAGGATGCCATCAAGGAGCAATACTACCCAGTCAGGAGCTATGAGGATAAATACATAAAGTGGACCATATTGCAGTAAGGAAATGACCAAGACGTGTCAGAGTTTACTAATGTTTTTCATACCCTTTACACAAAGTTGGATATCAAGGATTTTGAGAAATATTTGGTACTCAAGTACCACAGCTACGTACACAAGTACATCTAGGTTGAGATGGAGTTCTTAGACATCTCCTCACTTGGCATGATGTATCGATACACAGTCAAGATTGAGAAGAAGTTTAAACAGAAAAAGGAATACTTTGGATCTGCAAATCCGAAGCAAGGTAAAGGCACCCCCAAACCACAAAGAAAATGGCAAAGCCAAGTAGGGGTGACCTAGGATAACTAGCCAAAGCCGCAAGAAAATGAAAAAACCATGAAGAAGAAGAAGGACATAGGAAAGTGGGGCGAGTTCCATAAGAGCTCCACTCACAACACAAGTGAGTGTCAGGCCAAGCAGTCACTGGTGCCTGAGCTGAAGGTTTCTGATTCAGACGCATGTATCGACTCTAAGTCAGAAATAGACAAGGGGAATTAAAAAGGGAAGCAGATAATTGATGTGGAGCCTAGTGCCATTGTGGCGACCACCAAGATCCATAAGATTGAGTCTGAAGATCCAGAGGAGGGGGAACAACTATTCCACTCACAAATGTGGGTGAAGGGTTCTCTGCTACAATTCATTGTCGACAATGGGAGCCAAAAGAACCTTATCTTAGTAGAGGTTTTGAAGTGTCTGGGCCTATCAACTACAAAACATCCACAACCATACACCATCAAGTGGCTTCACCAAGGATGAGATCCGCATCAGCCAGTAGTGTCACCTTCCCTTCAACATCAAGCCCTTCACGAATGAGGTACTGTGTGATGTTGCTCCTCTTGAAGTTTGTGATGTATTATTAGGAAAACCATACTTGTGGAAGTGACATATTGTATATGAGTCTAAACCCCACTATGTTATTATTTCTTTGGGTAGTAAGTTATACAGGATACAAGAGGTAGCCTCGCCTACCACCATATCTTTGATCTCTACTAAGTAATGCAGTAAGATCATCTCCTAGACTGGGAACTTTTTCTTTCTTTTTTGATTCACTCTCAAAGTAAGGGGAAGATCCTAGCCACATCCATGGACCTCAGGAAGGGTTCCTCCACACAGAAGAAGCAAGTGGATATAGTCGTGGAAGAATATAAGGACATCTTCTCCTCACCCATAGGGGTACCCTTGCACTATCAGGTCAAGAATTTGATCGATATGACTCCTAGAGCATCTCTACCCAACGAGCCAATATATCATTGCTCCATTCTAGAAATTGAATATATCAATACAAAAATCTAGGAATTGCTTAAAAAATGGCACATCTGACCAAGTTCCTCGCTTT
This sequence comes from Pinus taeda, assembly GCA_000404065.3. Taxonomy (NCBI): domain Eukaryota; kingdom Viridiplantae; phylum Streptophyta; class Pinopsida; order Pinales; family Pinaceae; genus Pinus; species Pinus taeda. The sequence goes on along the minus strand of APFE030266914.1, from coordinate 180,223 downwards.
GTAGGAGCCCAATTGTACTTATACAAAAAAAGGATGGGACTTGGAGGCTTTGCATTGATTATCGAGCACTAAAACAAATCACTTTCAGGAACAGGTATCCAATGCCACAGATTAATGACCTTCTGGACCAAGTCAAGGGGGCCAAGTATTTCAACAAGATCGATCTAAAGTCTAGCTATCACTAGGTTCCAATAAATTTTACAGATGTATGGAAGACTACCTTCAAACATAAGGAAGGCCTTTTTGAATGGTTGGTTATAACCTTCAAGTTGACAAATCCCGCAGATACTTTTATGAGGCTAATGGATGACATCTTGTGGCCCTTCACCAACTCATTGGTGGTTTTTTATCTAGATGACATCGTCATCTTCAACAAGAGTTGGGAAGAACACTTGTAACACATTCGGTAGGTCCTTCAAAACCCTTCAATAGCACAAACTGTGTGCCAACTTGGTTAAATGCACCTTTGGCATGAGAAAGGTCCAATATTTGGGTTACATCATAGATGAGCGCGGCGTGCATGTGGATGTGACTAAGATCCAAGTCATTTGGGATTTCTTAGCCTCAACCACTCTAACGGAGCTTCGCAACTTTTTGGGCCTTGCAAATTTTTATCGTAGGTTCGTGTTGGGATTCTCCCATACCACTTGGCCTTTGAGTTAGATTACTAAGGGCAGGGTGATTTTTTTTTTTTTTGGTTAGAGACCCAATAGAAGGCATTCATTGAGTTGAAGCACTGACTCTGCTTTGCACCAGTACTCACACTAATAGATGCCTCATACTACGTTATTGGTGTATTCCACACCCAGCATGAGAGTCCAGTCGCGTCATAGTAACACACTTTCTGATAAAATTTAGAAGTACCCCACCTATGATAAAGAGATATATTCCATCGTGCATGCTTGCTGACAATGGAAGCATTAAATTCTAGGGAAGGAGACAGTCATCCACATTGATCACTGACCTCTTCACTTTATACAGACACAAGGTAAGTTGCATAATGATCGCCATCAGAAGTGGTCTACATATATGTAACAATTCCACTTGAACATTGAATACAAAAGGGAAGCATGAATAATGTTACACACTACCTCAGTCGACCCCTTGTTGCAACACTAACTATTGTTCTCAACTTTTGTGGCCACGAGACCTTTGGATGGCTGCAACTATATAAAAATGATCTAGAGTTGACCTCGACATACCAAATGCTAGTAGATGGAAAGAAAGTTCCTAATTTCCACCTCCAAAACGCATTATTATGCTACCCGGGCCACCTTTTTGTTCCTTCAAGCAAGTGTTTGAAGCTAATTTGGGATGTGCACTGCAGTCGGGTCACAGGACACTTTGCTATGGAAAAAAATGTGGTTGTACTACAAAATTAATTTTATTGGTCCAAACTATGACTAGATGTTGGGGAATATATCAAATCCTCCACTGCTTTCCCCATCGCCAAGCCAACCATCAAGAAGCAAGGCCTATACACTCCTCTTCCTAATTCCATCTTGCCATGGGAATCCATCTCCATGGACTATGTGTCTGGCCTCCTTTCTACCAAGCATGGTAATGACTATGTATTTGTGGTCATGGACAATTTTTCTAATATGGCTATATTGGCAACTTGTAAGAAGAGTATCACAGTAGAGGAAATTTCCAAAATATTCTTTGAACGAGTATGGGTACATTTTGGGATCTCATAGACTATTATATCAGATTGAGATAGAAGGTTCCTAAGCACATTCTGGTTAAGCCTCTGGATACTATTGGACACCAAGCTCACCAAGTCGACTCCCTTCCATCACCAAACTGATAGATAGACAAAGGTCGTCAAAAGGATAATAGTGTACATACTCTACATGTACAAGTCCAAGCATCCATGAACCTAGGATGAGAGTCCTTCCTATGTGTAGCACAATTATAATAGATCTCTCCATAGCTCGACTGGTCGTAGTACTTTTTGAGTGGGTCTAGGATTTCAACAATTGTGTTTGATTGATGTTGTCATGCCTCATGCGACTATATAGACATAATCCACACATGTATTGTTTGAGGCAGATAAAGTGACCAAATTTATTGAACGCATCCAACACAGCTATCAATAGGTTCATGACATCTTGGATAAGTCAAATTCCAAGTACAAGCAGCGACATGATCAACATTGAGTGCCACACAAGTTTTAAGTGGGAGACAAAGTTTGGATGCATTTGCAGAAAGAACGCCTTACCAGAGCCCATCTAAAGCTTAGACCATTATGATATGGTCCTTACACCATTACCAAGGCTATGGGAGACAATTATTTTGAGCTCAACATTCCCCCCTTTTTTGGCCTACACCTTGTGTTCAATGTGGACCGCCTTTGACCATACTTCCCAACATTATTGGACACATCAGATATTGCAGAACAACTCACACCAATAGAGTTAAACCCAGACTACATGAAACATGCAAAAAATGATTGGATTATGGACACAAAGGTCAAGAGCATTCACCAATAGAAGATGGAATTATATCGGGTTTCCAAATATGCCCAACTCCTGCACCAAGGCAAGTGGCTCACCATGGACCAAGTTCAACATAATTTTCCCCATCTCATGGAGGAACTAAACGCAATGGGGACCATTGCTTCCTAAGGGGGCAGGAATGATCCAAGTGGATGTTGTTGTCCACTCACCTATTCCACTTGCAACCCCACCACTATCTCTTTTAATTTTCCAGTTTCCTTAATTGTAGCACAATTTACTATTTTTGGTATTTTTTTTCGGGTGTTGAACTTCCAGAGCTATTTTGATGCCCTAAACGATATTTTTTGGGAAAATCGAGGTCAACATAACATGTTGGAGAAGTTATCCACTCAGAATTTGTATTCCTTGGATAGATCTTTATAATGAGGTATTTTCCACATCAAACAGAGATCATATGCCAAATATTACGAGCTCAAGAAGTTGATGTACCAATTTATCGAAACAGGGCCCATAGTTTTGGTGCTTCATCTCCTAGCGTTAGGTTTCTGGATGTTTAGGGTTTTCCATTATTTCTCAATTATAAATAGGCCTCCGAGCCTCATTGTAACATAGTTCAAAGGCATGTATTTGCCACATCTCTTCTTAGAATAAGCTACCATTGCCCGAGATAGTCTTATTTCCATTCTATTTGTAAGCATATTTTAGTATTTGATATTAATGAAATGAAGTGTTATTTGTGCTACATCTCTATATTTATGGTTATATCTGTAATTTATTGCATTCATGTTTAAGTTTGGATCATGTGGAATTGGAAAGAAGACTTAGAGAGATACCACAGGACATAATTCCAAACCTTAGGAGGCCAAAAGTACAAAGATACAATAATTTCAAGATAGAGCTCCTAAAAGCAAGAAAAAAGTGTGTATTTTTTTAAAGTTTTGCATAACATTTGTTTGAAAAATAAGTTTGAAGTGATTCAAAGGGAATAGTGAAGCATAGATATCTTTGTTTGATTCCAAAATATTGAAAAATGTAGCAAGAAAGTCTCAATTTGATTTTTCCTCGATCAAATTGAGAAATTCAAATTTTCACATTAGTAGACAACTTGGATGAAATTAACTTGTGTGACATGGCTTGTGTCACCCATTTTACTCAGTAAATTTGAGTTATAGGGCTTGGAGTTTAGTTAAGCATGTGTGGCTGCTAATTTCTAACAATCAAGGTTAGTTATTTCAAGTTGTTTTCAATTAAACTATTTCTAATTGTTGATGGAACTAGTGGAAGGTCTGTTGTGTAGTGGGACAATAGTCTAACTCAATGATCATCCAGATAACTAATCAATCAACCCAAAATATCTACTGCATGCAGAGAATTTGAGTTCCCTAGCTGTGGTGATTCCAAGGTAATGTAACATCAGTTGTAGAATATTCTAGAGCATACAGGTCTTGCATGCTACCAGGTGATCAAACTTGAGAATTGCACAATCAATTGGAGGAAAATTTCTAAAAAATAGGTGCCCATTGAGTAGAGAGATAGGTTATTAACTTACAAGTTGAGCTCAAACTGGGCTAGCAATTGTAATACATATATATTCATACAATTAATGTAAGCAGGCTTAAGGGTTTTCTAACAATTTCTTTCCCCTAGAAAAATATTGTCCATGTGTGTTATTTTTTTTGCATGTGTGCAATTGTTGTTCTAAATTGTGAATTAAATTATGCAGATCAGTAGAGTGGGATTGTGTCTCTTGATTTATATTAAAATTTCTTGAGAAGTTTCAATTCTACTTCATATTTATACATGGTAACATAGTAGGATTCACATTAGAATAGGAATTTCAAAGTTGTTTCTCAGGAGGTTCGAATTTTCAGCTTTAGTGTAGCAGGATCTCTTCAGAGTAGGGAAGCTGAACTTCAATGGGCTCAGATTAGAGTATGTTTTGGAAGGAAACTTGAATTTAATGGAATGGAAGGATCGTATGGAGGCAGCGCTTAATGGCAATGGAATTTTATATATGTCAAGACAAACATTGCCAAACCACAGGCATCTCATGCACAAAACCTAGCCCAATCGAAGAAATAAGTAGCCAAGGTGAGGAGAATAATCTTGGAGGGAGTGCGAGACCACATTGTCTCAAATATCCATGGAAAATAAACTCTATTTGCAATGTGGAAGGAACTGACAGATCTGTTTGAGAATAACAGTGATCATAGAAAACTAGCCCTCAAGGACAAACATTGAAAAATTAAAATGGAGAACAATGATACTATTCCATAGTTTCTCACCAAATTTACACATGTTCGAGATGAGATTGGATGGGTTGGTCTGACTGTTGCAGAAGAGGACTTGGTAATCCTAACTCTTTTAGGCCTTTCGAAAATCTACCATAGCTACCAGGATTCTGTGAATGGAAGAGAAAATTTACCAAAGTGGGAAAAGTTGTGGTCTGATTTGGTTCAAGAAGAGATAAAGAGAAATAATCGGGATGGACATTCATCCAAAGCAGAGGATGAGGAAAATTTTTCATTGGTTGGAAAGAGATAGAAAGGAAAAGAGAAGGAACCTCAAACTAAACTGGAATCTAGCTAAGGGGGCAAGAAGAAAGACTTGTCCAAAATAAAATGCTTCAATTGTCATGAATTCAGGTGCTATGCTCTGAAGTTTCCACACAAATATTCTAGCAAGAAGAACTTAGGGGGAGCAACATGTGAGGATTTTGCTTCAATGTTAAAGCTTGACTTCACTCTTATCGCATGCATGGCCAACACAGTGATGGGGAGTGTGTGGTACTTAGACTCTGGTGCTATGTTCCACATCACAAGGTGTAGATATCTTTTCAGTAAATTGGAGGAGAAATATCTCCAGATGCATATTGAGCTTGGGGATGAAGGAAGGCACAATGCTACTGGAATTGGTATAGTAACTGTTCAGAGGGAGTTGGGATCCTCTCTTCACTTCAAAGGTGTCATGTTTGTTCTAGTCCTAAAGAAGAATCTCATCTTTGTTGTAGTTTTGGAAGACCGTGGTTATGTTGTGATATTTATAAAAGGGAAAGAATTCCTAAGACACATAACCACTGGAAAGGTGAAGCAAATTGGGTTTCATGTGAAGAACCTATACAAGTTGTATGTGGAAGGTTTTGTTTCATTAAGCAATAAGGAAGAGAAAGTGCGAGACCATGATGTCTGTGAACTTTGCCACAAGAGATTGGGCCATTTGCACCATGGTGCCCTAAAAGTTATGCAACAAATAACCACTGTACTCCCTAAAGGATCAATTGAGCAACAATATGTCTGCAAAGGTTGTACCTTGGCGAAGTATGTAAACTCCACATTCCATGATTGAGACAAGAAAGCATATGCTGTATTGGAAATATTCCACTTTGATGTTTGTGGACCTTTCTTGACAACCTCCACTGCTAGACATAAGTACTATGTTATATTTGATGATGATTTCTCAATAAAGTGCTAGATCTTTTTCATGCATAAGAAGCATGAGACATTCTCAATGTTTGTAGAGTTCAAGGAACTAGTTGAGAAAGAGATCGACAAGAAGGTGAAGGCTCTCAGGAGTGAAAATGGAGGTGAGTATGTTTCAAATGAATTCGAGGATTTATGTGTGAAATAAGGCATTTGAAGAGGGATGACAACACTCGAAAACTCATAGCAGAATGGGGAAGTTGAGAGAAAGAACTAGAGCATCGTTGGAGATGCGAGAGTTATGGTACATGACCAAGGCCTACCACTGTATTTGTGGGAAGAGGCATGCAACACAATAGTCTAGTTGCAGAAAAAGACTCCTTATCAGTTTCTTGGTATGATTACACCAAAGGAGGCTTTCTAGGGGAGAAATTCAAATGTGTCTCACTTCAAAATATTTGGAGCCTTCTATTTATTGCCATGTATCCAAAGATTCAAGGAATAAGCTTGAGATGATAGCAAAGTTGGGATTTTTTATGGGTTACACCGAAACTCCACACAATTATTATGTGTACTTACCTTCCCTCAAAATGACAGTTGTGTGAAGGGATGTAAATTTTAATGAGGAGAAAGTGATGGGGTTCTCTCTTGAGAGGGAACTTCAGATCCCACTAGAACATGAGCTTTTAGCTCCAAATGAGGAGCCTCAAGAGGTCTTGGAGAAGCCACAAATGGAGGATCAGAGAGGAGGTGGAGTGGAGAAATCCACTCGAGAAAAAACATCCAGATAAGGAAGAAAAAGAACAAGGGAAGCTGATAGACTTGTTCAAGATGAGAGGGAGAATGTGGGAGCACCTTCAAATTTGTGTAGGCAAAGGAGGTCACCTGAGAGGTACATTGGCTAGCTTGTAGATACTAAGTCATCCTCTTTTGAGGAAGTAGTAGAGAAACTTGTTTGGGTTGATTCCATTGTGGAGGAATATGAATCCATAATGAAGAACAATGTTTGGGAAGTGGCCCCAACATCGATAGATAAATTAGTTGTGCATTTGAGATGGATTTTCAAGGTTAAGGATGCAATATATGGAAGCATATAGAAGTATAAGGCCATATTTGATCCAAAGGACTCTGTCAAGTTGACAGAATAAAATATGAGGAAACCTTTTCTATTGTAGCAAGGTATTCATCCATTAGGTCAATTCTTGCACTAGCTGCATAGATGGGGTGGAAGATACTCCAGATGGATGTAAACACATTGTTGTCAATGGTGTTATTGAGGAGGAGGTTTACATCAAGAAACCAAAAGGTTTTGAGATGTTTTATCAATATTCTCATGTGTGCAGACTCAAGCAAGAATTTTACAGTCTCAAACAAGTACCCTGTGCTTGGTACATCAGGATCGACAATTATCTCACTGGATTGGGCTTCACCAAAAGTGAAGTAGATACAAACCTCTATCACATCTTGGTAGAAGGTCAATTTCTTATTATTGTTTTATATGTTGATGATTTATTATTAACTGTTGATGAGCAACTAATGAACTCTTGCAAGGAGGGCCTTGCGAAGGGAATCTGAAATGAAGCAAATGGGTCTCATGCACTACTTCCTTGGGCTGGAAGTATGGCAAGATGATGGAAAAATGTTTGTCTCAAGGAAAATATGCCAACAAGATATTGCAAAGATTCTGCATGGAGAGCTTTAAGCCTATGGAGACACCTCTAGCGACCAACTAGAGGAAGGAGGATGCCACTTTAGGTGAAGAGGTGGGTGCTACCATTTATCGACAGCTAGTAGGTTCACTGATGTATCTTATGAAAACATGAGAAAATATGTGCTATGCAGTCAACCATCTGAGCAAATTTATGGTTAGGTTGACCAAATTATATTGGAAGGAAATGAAGCATGTTTTATGGTACATCAAAGGCACTACCCAATATGGATTATGGTACAGACAGAAAAAGGGAGTGAATTTGTGTGGCTTCACAAATGTAGATTGGGCAAGGGATCCATTGACCGAAAGAGTACATCAAGTAGAATTTTTCAGTGTTGGTTCCACAACAGTTTCTTGGTACAACATGAAGCAAATATTTGTGGCACTCAGCTCGACAAAACAAGAATACATGGTTGTAATTCAAGAAACATGTGAGGCGATCTGGATGAGAAAGATATTTATGGGAATGTTTGGTCATAAGATGGATCCAATTGTGATCTATTGTGGTAATTAGAATCACATTAAGCTCTTTGAGAATTTGGTATTTCATGATCAATCCAAGCATATAAATATCTGTTATCACTATTTATGGGACTGTATGTAGAGGTAGATAATGTTTCCACATTACATTCTGATAGAGGAACAAGATGTTGACATTTTGACAAAGACCTTGTCAAGAGGGAAGTTCGAGTTCCATAGGTGTAGGATAGGGGTGGTTGATAATCCATTTCTTGTTGAGAGGGAGTGTTGAAAAATGTAGCAAGAAAGTCTCAATTTGATTTTCCCTTGATCAAATTTCAAATTTCAAATTTCCACATCAATAGACAACTTGGATGTAGTTAACTTGTGTGACATGGCTTGTGTCACCTACTTTACTCAGTAAATTCAAGTTAGATGGCCTGAAGTCTATTTAAGCATGTATGATTTCTAATTTGTAGCAATCAAGGTCCATTGTTTCAAGTTGTTTTTAGTTAAACTAGTTCTAACTATTGATGGAACTGGTGGAAGGGCAGTTTTGTAGTGGGACAATAGTCTAACTTAGTGATCATCTAGTTAACTGATCAATCAACTCAAAGTAGCTAGTGCATGTAGATAATTCGAGTTCCCAAACTATGCTGGAGATTACAAGGCATTGTAACATTAGTTGTAGACTAGTCTGGAGTGTACATGTGTTACATGCAACCAAATGATAAACCTTGGGAATTGTACAGTAAATTGGAGGAAAATTCCTAGACAACGGGGGCCTAATTCCTCAGGAATTGCGCAAGGAAATAAGGGCTCAAGTTGATGTATAAGTTGATTATTTTCGGTCGGAGATTCTCATTGAGCAGAGAGATAGGTTATTCACTTGTTGGGTAAGCTCAGACTGAGCTATAATTTGCAATACATCTTTATTCATTTGATTAATGCAAGCAGGCATAAGAGGTTTTTAGCAGTTGCTTTCCCCTAGAAAAATATTATGCATGTGTGTTATTTCTTATTGCATGTGTGTGATTGTTGTTCTAAATTGTGAATTAAATTCCGCATATCAGTAGAGTAGGATTGTGTCTCTTTATTAAGGTTAAAATTTCTTGATTTTTTGCAATTTCACATCATAGTTCTACACAAAATGCCTTGAAACAAAAGAATGGATACACCTAGTAAGGAACGAAAAAGCTCTACTATGGCACATGAAGAAGAGAAAGAAATGCAACATGATATATCAAAATTACATGAATAAGTGCAACAAATTTCGCTCTCGTAAAAAGTAACCAAAAATGAATTGGAAACGATGATAAATGTTAATATGGATGATTTAGAAGTAAAAATAAACAGGTCCATGGAATATTTGAAGGATGGTTTAAAATTAGACATGGAACCAGTGATGAATGTCAATATGGGAGGGTTGAAGGAAGGTTTGAAAAAGGTGCTACAAAAAAGGGTTCCTAGGGGTGACAAGGTATCCATGAAAATCATGATGATGATAAAAGGAATATGAATTATGATTTTAAAGACTATTGTTAATAAATTTACGGTAGAGAGATAAATTATTACTGAGATTTACTGATATTTACAGAGAGGAATAATAAAATAATCAACAACAATACACATAATATTTATCCAGGAAAACCCCAAATCTATGGAAAAACCCAACCCAATGAGATCTCATTATCATTGGCGAAATCCCTGGCCAATCTGACCAAGTGAGCCTTCATCACTCACCTCCAGGCCTACATTACAATGAAGTATTCCCATACTTTTATATGCTCCATTACATGCAATACCACATACCATGGGTACACTATACCATGTGCCCAAAACCACTACTATTTAACCAAGTCAACCTTGATTCAAACCTTGAGTCAATTTTACCTAACAACTCCAATGTTGGGTTTAAGACCCACTGCTTGCCAAACATAGATACAAGGAAGTTTAATGGCACGGATCCAATAACATGGATACCACATATGGAACAATTATTTGATATACATGATGTTTCGCACACACAAAAGGTGCACATTTCATCTTTATATTTAGAACAAAATCAGTTTGTATGGTATCGATGGCTTTGTTCTCATAAACCAATATTCACTTGGACAATTTTTGTGGAAGAATTGGTAGCACATTATGCAGATACAAAGAGAAATAAATTCTTTAGCCAACTGATAAATCTCAAACAAAAGGGTTCAGTGGTGGAGCACATTGAGGACTTTCAAAGATTGAATATTAAAGTAAATGATATAACATAGGAGCATAGGATTGATATTTCCTTAGGGACTTTAAAGGATAACATCCAACATGAGGGTCACCTTTGGGGACCTAATTCATCAGAGAAGACATTCAAGGTGGCAAGAAAAGTTGAAAGAAAAATTATGGCAACAAGGAAGTCTACCACTCACAACTATAAAGATGGAAGTGTTATTGCTTCTAGCCTCCCACAACCTACAAGGTTGACACCACAAAAACTAGAGGAAAAAAGAGAAAAGTGGCTTTGTTACAGTTGTGATAAAAAATACGCTAAGGGTCACAAGTGTGTTGAGAAGAAATTATTTTACATAGATTTTGAAGAGAAGGAAGAAAATGAACAAGAAACATCAAAATAAGATGATATACACTGGGAACCAACCCCGAAGAAACAAGAAATGAATCGAAATATATTTTGTAATGCATTGGTAGGAATTACCACTCCTCACACTCTAAAATAGAAGGATATATCAAGAAAAAAAAGGTAATAATGTTGATCGATTCTGGTAGTACCCATAATTTTATTCATTTTAAGATAAATAAGGAATTGAATTGCTTTCTATATCTAGAACTAGAGTGTCGAGTGATGGTTGCAAATGGAGGAACTATAAATTTCTCAGGGAAGTATGATAATATCAATCTAACCATGTGGGAATATGTATTGAATAGTCCAATGATTTTCATTCCAATGGGTGGTGCTGATGTTGTATTAGGAGTCCAATGGTTACAATCTTTGGGGTTGATAAATTTTAATTTCAAGAACTTTTCTTGAAATTTTCCTGGCAAGGAAAGGAAATTGAAATAAGGGGCATCACAGGGAAATTGCAGAAGATAATCATCTCTACTGGAAAGACAAAGCTTTTTAAGAAAGAAAAATGAGGTATAATTGCCTTATTATTGTTGAACATATAATCCTTTGGATTAGGAATCCTATGTAAATATTATAAATAGAAAAATAAGAGAAGTTGGAAGATGAAGATACAATGGGAGATGAAACCCAATAGTCTCCCTCTCCTTGTAGTCATATTCTATCTTAATGCAAAGACCAAAAATTCATTTGGAACTACTCCTAGCATGACATGGTATTAGAGCCAACCCCTTTTTCTAGTTCCCTTTGCTTTGGTAACTCCTATTCACTTTAAAATTTCCTTCCATACTCTCTTTCCACTCAAGAATCACTCTAGACTACATTGTGACCACTTTTCTGTAGATCCAAGTTCCATTTCTTATGGCATCATTTTCTTTAAATCCTATCGTGTTGTTGAAGGGGTCATATTTCTGCTACGTTGAGGCATTTTATTGCAACTTGTTGTGGTGAAAAGCTTAAATTCGTTGAAGAATGGTGTATGAATTGTGTTGAAGGCCATGACTCTTGTTACTATATTTGGTTGAACCTATAGGTCAGTATGTTGGAATGTGCATTCACACCCTATGTGCACACTAATCAAAACTCATTCATTTTTTCCATACACTTTGCTACAAACAATCCTAGTATGTGCACCACATTCTATGCATTGACTGAGACTGTGTGTGAGATTGCGTCATGGCATGTTATGGTATGTGTTGACTGGTGAACGATGTTGGTGATGAAAAAGATTACATATGATTCTTAAAAGGGCTTATATTATATTGTTTATAAGATACATGCTTTTGAAGGGGCCAATATACATATATGGCATAGTATAATCACTAGTATCCTTTAGATATAGGGGCCGATATACATACATAGGATTTTACATGTGCATTAGTCTCCTTTTTTGAAGACCATGCTTAATGCATATACGAATCAATTATGAATACTTTATTTTTTGGAACCATAATTTATATATTGAGATTTATTTATAAAGTGCATATGTATGGTATGACATGATATGAATGGTGGCATATGAAATTCAATTACAAGGTATATAGAAGGTGTGCATTTGTTGGGCATAGCCCAACTTGGCCAGATTTTGGGCAAGGAAGCTAAATTTTGGGTACAAAGCGCACAATATAAAGTGCGAAGTGGACTACGTAGCAGCGCAACAGAACACACAAGGACCACGTAATATGGGGGCTTCGTGGCGAAGCCCCTTCCTTTTTGTAAAAAACATAAAATATTGTAGAAATGAATGGGTGAACCTTCTAAGAAGAGACCTTGTGGCCAAGATCCAAATACCTTTATAGAAGATGATTATATTCCTCTGTTAAGTGAGTCTGAAAGTGAAGAAAACCATTATGGTAACCCTGAAGTAACCCCGTAGTATTCACCCTTCCAGCCTGAACGTTCGTCGAAGTTAGAATCAAGTAGTAACCAGGGTGTTTTTAGTTTTCCCTGTCCCCCTATTGCCCCACCCCTTCTACCCCCCATTCCCCCCCCTTACGAATCTCCCACCCCTCCCCCTTCCCCGTTACAAATCCCCACCCCCTCCCCCTTCCCCGTCCCCCTCTAAGTAGAAATATGGCCGATGATATTAAGATGCCTATCTTTAAAGGAACTAGATCAGAGAATTGAAGGATCAGAAGAAGTATGGAAAACGAAGCAGGACCATGATGAGAACACAAAGAAAGTACAACTTGTTGCAACATTCTAGGATAGAGAGCTGACATGGTACATGAATTATTTGAGAAACCATAACAAAAAATTTGGAGACATTAAAAAAATGATGATAAAAGAATTTAAGAAGCCAAAATATGAGTCATAATGTACTACACAGCTAAAGGAAATCAAACAAAGACCTACTGATTCTGTCTGGGAATTTGATAAGAAATTCAATATCTTATTGGATCAGGTGAACTTTGAATTACCTTCACAGTAGCATAAGGGATGGTTTATAGCTGCGCTACTTCCACACATAAGATTTCCTTTGTCACAACAAAATATAGAGACTCAAGCCGAATTTTTAGAACTTGCGATGAAGTTAGAAGGTTCACCCATAGGGGATACCAATGTAGGTATGTAGAGGATCCAAAGTCAGATGGAAAATTTGACTCTAGAGATACAAGATAAGAAGAAAAGTAAGGAAGTTCGAGAGGAGGCATGGTGTAAAAATTTTAAAGGAGAAGGCCATTCTAAAGAACAATGCCCTCTTTTTAGAACCTACATGGCTAGTGGTGCGCTGAACCCTTTAAACCCCTTAAATTCTAGATCTAACTTATGGTGTGAGATATGTAAAACTAGAGGTGAACACCACCCAGAAGATTGTTATTTGTTACAGAATTACTTACAGACCCCAAGGAACCTGTATTGCAAGTTCTGAAAATCAGTGGGACGTGATGAAAACAACTATCGAGCTTACAAATTGATGGTGGAGCGAAGTGCTCATGCATCTAGAATGCAAGATGAAGAACATGGACATGAGGAACATGTACAACACAGTGGTCAAGGTGGCTATCAAGGTTGATGTTGAGGTATTGGTCGGGGTGGTGGAGCTGGTCGAGGACAAGAAAAAATTATTTGCTATAACTGTGGTTAGGTGGGACATTTTGCAAGAAACTTTCATAACCCTACTGCGACATGTAAGTATTGCAAATATTTTGATCATGTTATTGAATAATGTACAGTACTTATGGGAAAAATGAAAGAAAAAAGAAACCAATAGCCAACACAAAACATCCTAATGATGACTACGGAACCAAGGACTGATGAACCTCACATTAACATTGTAACAAGGAGTGGAGTTGTGGCTGGAAATTATAAAGCAGATGAGAAAAAGGTAGCTGAAGACTGAAAAATCTCCTCTCTTTGATATTTAGAAGGAAAAATAAGTATTCATGGAAGCAAAGTGAATCTTCATGGATGATGGGGCTTCGACCTATAGCACATAGGCAACACAAAAGAATAACTACAACATAATATTAGCTGTGACATACGATGTGAATCTAGATATTTTGAAGTCTTTTTTACAAACTTTCATGAAGTCCTTAAGATACCAGAAATTTATAGAAATATTGTAGGAATTTATAGACTCCTGCACTTCTAAAGAAGTACCATGAAGCGATATGTGCGCAATAAATAATATTCATCAACATAAGAAGAGGATTGGAAAAGAAATGAGGCTTATTGCATAGATCAAAGAATATGACATGGATCATGTTATTTTGGATTTAAGGTCTGATGCTAATGTTTTGCTTAAGAAAACCTGGGAACTAATGGGTAAGGTGAATTTGTGATGGTCACCTATTCAACTAAATATGGTGAATCAACAAAAGATTGTTCCTCTAGGAAGATTATCAGGTGTCACAATAGACATTGAAGGGGTGGTCACTACTACTTATTTTGAAGTGATAGATATTGTGGATGATAGTAACCCCTATCCTACATTACTTGGATTGGATTGGGAATTTTCTAACATGGCTATAATCAACTTAAAGAAGATGAAAATGATATTTGAAAACAGAAATCTGAGAGTCATTGTTCCATTACATCCATTAGAAGGAGCAAGGTATATTGAACACGTTAAAGAAGAGTACAACGCAATTGACTTTGACAACATTTACCTGATAAAAGAAAAAGAAGAGGAATGGATTAACCCTAATATAGATGGAAAATTAGGCAGGGAACAAGATAGTTCTTGCACTTCAGATTTAGAAGAAGAATTGGAAAAATGGAAAAATATGTTACATGAAGTATCTACAAGGCGATGTGCAAGAATCACTAAAGCAATTGACTGTATGACAACTGAGGTATGTGACTTACCCTTTTATAATGGTTTGGGTAATATACAAAATTTTATTAAACAATACGAAGAACAGGCACTAAAATGTCAAAGATCGTTAGCTTTGGATCTAACCCTAAGAGCTACTCCTACTAGATGGTGGGGTACACGTAATAAGAATATAGGAACTTCACAAGAATGTCAAAGGATGATATGGGTAAAGTTTGGCCAAGTAGAAATAGAGTTGGTAGATAAATACGATGGTCAAACTGATCCTAAAGAGCATATTCATCTCTGTATGATAACATGGAAGGAGATTCCACAAGAAGAATGGGTGCATGGGTTCATCCATAGATTAGAGACAATCCCTCAAAATTGGTACTTGGAAACAAAAATTCAACATGGTATTGCAAACTGGGTAGAGATGGTTGATGGATTTATAATTACATTTAGCTTTAAAGATGATTGTCCATACATAGACTCAACCCTTCAGATAGTTAAAAAGAAGACTTTTGAGAATGAAATTCCACTCACTTGGTAGCCTAATTGGGCTGTGCAACTACGTAATGTACTAGAATTCTATAACATCATTACAGAAGAAGATGAAGATCTTTGCAATATCGACATAGTAGAATCTCAAGGACACCATGAAGTGAATGGACATGAGATAGAAATGCCTAATATAACAAAGCCATTGAAGACAAAGATGGTGAATATAGGGTCAGAAGATGAGTCGAATTTTTAACGATAGGAGATTACTGAGATGAAGAAACAATCAGCAAAGTGAAAAATCTTTTGCATGAATACCAAGAGTTATTCCCCATTAAGTTCTCAGATGTGAATGGAATAGTAGGTGACTTGGGAGTTATGAAGATTCCTTTAAAACCTAATGAAAAGCTTGTAAAGTAAAGGCCCTACAGTTTGAATCCAAAATATGAGGGAAAGGTGAAAGAAGAATTAAATAAAATGACAACAACATGGATCATTGAACCTATGGAAGAATCAGAGTGGGTAAGTCCTATGGTGGTCTAGGAAAAGAATGCTAAAGGAGAAATTAGGATTTGTGTAGATCTAAGGAAATTAAATGATGCATGTGTGCATGATCCATTCCCTACACCTTTTACAGATGAAGTATTGGATAATGTAGGAGGATAAGAGGCCTAGTCATTCAAAAATGGATTTTCAAGATACCATTAGCTCAAAATTTTACCAACAGATCGACATATGACTACCTTCGCTATAGAATGGTTATCATATCAGTATACAGTGATGCCTTTTAAACTGAAGAATGCTCCTGCCATATTTTCAAGGGTAGTGGTTGCAATTTTCAAAAAATATATTCAAAAATTCTTATAGTATACTTTGATGATTGGACAATGTTTGGGTTATTGAAGAAACATGTTGCAAGCTTAAGAATAATGCTCAACACATGTAGATTGTATAAGATTTCTCTGAATATCAAGAAGTGTATATTATGTGTACCTTTTCGTATATTGCTAGGACACATTGTTTGTAAGCAAGGATTGATGGTGGATCTTGCGAAGATTGTTATCATTATGACTTTACCCCCACCAAAGACAGTTAGGCAGCTTCACACCACACTAGGACATACAAGAAAATCAAAGGATATGCACAGATCACTGCGCCTATGGAAAAATCGATGAATAAAGATATAACCTTCTTATGGAATGAATAATGTCAAAAGAGCCTCGTCACACTAAAATAAAAGATGGTAACTGTGCCTATATTGGTATTTCTAGATTGGAATAAGGAATTTAATGTTCATGTGGATGCTTCATGTATAGCTTTAGGAGTGGTATTGGCATAACCTGGTGTAGGAGAAATCGATCACCCTATAGATTTTGCAAGTAGGAAACTGTCTAAAGAGAGAAGAACTATACAAATACAAAAAGAGAAGGATTAGCTATGGTATAAGTATTGCATAAATTCATATGTTATTTGTCGCGAGCACATTTAAAGATGTTCATATATCACTCTGCACTAAAGTATCTAGTCAATAAGCCTATTTTAGGAGGAAAAACTTATAGGTGGCTATTATTATTTTAGGAGTATGAATTTGAATTTGTTGTTAAGCTAGGAAGACTAAATGATGGACCTCATCATTTTTCAAGGTTAGAGACAGGAGAAGAACCAACGAATATAGAGGATAGCCTTATTGATGCACAACTATTTGAAATCAGGGTAGCAAATGATCACTTCACTAATATTTTTTAGTTCTTAACCACATGGATGGCTCTCTCAGAATACACTATGCAACAGAAGAAACAGTTGGTGGTTAAGGCAATATATTTTTCATTGATAGAAGGACATTTGTATAAACTGGGACCAGATGAAATACTATGCAGGTATGTCCCTGAGAACAAAATATGGATAATTTTAATAGAAGCTCATAGTGGCGCAATTGGTGGACATTATGTAGGAAAATCTATTGCACAAAAACATTTAAGAGGAAGACTATGGTGGCCTACATTACAAAAAGATGCAAAGGAGTTCTGTCGAGCTTGTTATATTTTCAAAGGAATAGGGAAACCTTCAAGGAGAGATGAAATGACACTAGTGCCACAAGTAAATTTGCAGGAGTTTGACAAATTGGTTATTGATTTTGCTCGACCTATCAATGTTAGAAAATTATATATTACGCAGCAATGGAACACATGAAATAATGCAGAAATATAAACACAGAAAATGCACAAAACAAGAGAGACACAGATATACGTGGTTCACCCAGTTTGGGCTACGTCCACTCCGAACAGCCAGTCCTTCCTTTCTATTATCCAGCAAAATGAAGAGACACAACCTACAACAAATCCGCTGTAATATCCTCTGTCTTATCTCACAGTCTCACCTCTCTGTTTCTCGCTCACACTGAATACACATCTATCTCACAGCCTCAAATACAATGACCTCATACAAAGAGAGGCGTTGCCTTCTAGGGAAAAAAACCCTAAACTAAACATAAGTTCTACCGTCAGATCATCCGCCTAATGAACGGCCCAGATTGACTAGAAATTACTATACTTTTACAAAGCAATTTTACAACCGTTTTTAGCTTCGGGGGCGCTGCCCCCGGAGCCTGATTATCTTCTATATTCAAAAGTACCACCACATTGGACCCCAGTTCAAAATGGGGGCGGCAACGCCGCCCG
>APFE030266914.1:83437-161828 GCA_000404065.3 Pinus taeda | reverse complement strand
TGAGGCTGTGAGATAGATGTGTATTCTGTGTGAGCGAGAAACAGACCCCCCCTGGTGGGGGGTTTCGGGGGCACCGCCCCCGAAGCTAAAAACAGCTGTAAAATTGCCTTGTAAAAGTATAGTAATTTCTACTCAATCTGGGCCGTTCATTAGGAGGATGATCTGATGGTACAACTTATGTTTAGTTTAGGGTTTTTTGCCCTAGAAGGCAACCCCTCTCTTTGTATGAGGGCATTGTATTTGAGGCTGTGAGATAGATGTGTATTCTGTGTGATCGAGAAATAGAGAGGTGAGACTATGAGAGAAGACAGAGGATATTACAGCGGATTTGCTGTAGGTTGTGTCTCTTCATTTTGCTGGATAATAGAAAGGAAGGACTGGCTGTTCGGAGTGGACGTAGCCCAAACTGGGTGAACCACGTATATCTGTGTCTCTCTTGTTTTGTGCGTTTTCTGTGTTTATATTTCTGCATTATTTCATGTGTTCCATTGCTCCGTAATATATAATTTTCTAACAATCAATCCACCAGGGAAAGGACTAGTGCGAGGTATATAATCATTACAACTGACTATTTGACAAGGTGGGATGAAGCACAATCAATGAAGGATTCTAGTGCATAAACTGCTATGAAGTTCATTTTTGAATACATACTGTCCAAATTTGGGTGCCCAAGGATATTGATCAGTGAACAAGGGTCACATTTCTTTAATAAGACAATTGAAGCATTACCTGAGGAATTTCGAGTTTACCACTAGAAGAGCACTCCTTACCATCCTCAGGTAAATGGAATTGTGGAAGTATTTAATTAAATTTTAGAGAATTCATTGACCAAGTTATGTAATGTGGTCATGGATGACTCAAATATTATAAGTTCAGCAATATTATGGGATTATAGGACTACATGCAAAAAATTTATATGTCGGACACCATTTAGGTTGGTTTATGGGCAAGAAGTTGTGATGACCGTGGAATATATTGCCCCGAGCCTAAGAATTGGAACTTTTACAAATATGGTAGACCCCGAAATTTTGGAAGAAAGGATGTTGTAGTTACTAGCTCTGGAAGAAGATAGGTTTGTAGCAAGATTTCATCGACAAGTGTAAAAAGCAAGAGAAAAGGCTTGGCATGATAGGCACATTAAGAAAAATAAGTTTCAGGTGGGAGAATTTGTTCTTGTCTATGGTAGTAAGTTTGTGAAATTTCCAAGGAAATTTGAAACACATTGGTTAGGCCCATATGTGATTAAATATATTATTGATGGAGGCAGAACACTGTCAGCAAAGTTAAATGGAGAATTAAATCAAGGAAAATTGAATGGAAATAGAATGAAGTTGTACAAGGACAACCCTATCCCTACAGTTTCACCCTAAATAAGAAAGAAGGAAAGTCTTAGTGTCTCATGCAGTTAAAATTGGACACTAGACTATAAAATACATTGTAGATAGAAATCTTCGACGAAGAAAGTACTTCGCTACAATCAGGAAAATGTCAAAGTTTGCAAGTAGCCACAATGAAAAACAAAGGTGCGCTACAATCAAGAATATGCTGAAGTTTGCAAGTATCCATGAAACAAGAAAGAGGTACATTGAAATAGGGATTTGTCGAATTTCACTAGAAAGTGAAAATATGACCATTAAAATGGAAAAGACATACATAAAGTCACATTTGAGATGATAGATCAACAAAATTTATGGTTGGATGTGCATTTAAGATGATAGATCGACAAAATTTAGGGATAGATACACATTTAATGATGCAATCATAACAGAATCAAGACAAAATAAAATCTAATGATGATGTTTGAAGGCATGAATTGTTATAAACAACTGATTATCGCTCAGAGTAAGAACTTTTTTGATCAAGAGCTCGAGTGAGTAATAGTGCAAAGAAGTTGCAAGAGAGTGCACTATGTATGTCATTTGATTGAACTTGGGAGGAGATTGTGTGGATTTGTGAGAAACGATTGTCTGAAGTCATGGAAGCCACATGAATAGTTGGAACACCTGTAGAAGCATCACCTGCAACAACAAAATCAATACTGCAAAAGCAGCGGAAATCACTAAGGAAGTAGAAAGCCAAGGAGAAGAAAAAAGAAAAACAAGACAAGAAGCTCACTAAACTCATGAATCCTCAGAAGCAATTGAAGCTGGACGATGTTAAGGAAAACGTGATAGAAGAGATAGCAGAAGATGCAGGGAGTGTAGTATTCATTTAACCCCTACCATCTTATATCTCGCTAAGAAATCCGAATGCAAAGCTGGTAAAATATGTTAAAGATATGAAGTACATGATATTCGCACAACTTTTACTAGAAGAAGAACCTTTGAAGGAGAGTTGTTAGGAAAAATTGTGCAACTAAAGTTTACAGAAAACAACTTCAATGACCAAACGAAGTAACCATAGTTCACGTCGGATTGGTATTTTCAATAGGTTCACTACCCAAACATCAAAGTGACTAGGTTAGAGGCACAACGTTGGGAAAATAGGTTGAGGGAGTAAGGATTGCTCAATATATTAAATGTGCCACACTTTGGAAGGAGCTCAGCCAATACAAAATGTGTGTGCAAATTATTGGTGCTAATTCATGATGGACACTTGTGGTTGGGGGATAAAATCCCTATAGATGAAATGGTGATTTGGAGAATTACGAAGTTGCCATACCAAGGGAAGAACCCCACATAGGAGTTCATCGGGAAGGACAAAGACCGCAACTTGGCAGAAAGTATGAAGAAAAAGTATTGGTTGGTGAAAGGAAACAGGGTTTATGCCATGAACTCTATCATCGACCCATCAATCTACTTCACAATACATATTCTGTCCAGGAAAATCATTCGAAACTGTCGCACGAATGAAGTCCCTACATCGTTGGTAGCTTTAGCTGCATAGTGTGTAAACAGAGTGCAGTACAACTGGGTTTCTTACCTATGAAAAGAATTCCTAGATGACTTCTGTGAGGTAAAAGAAAAGGGTACCCCTTTTCATTATGCATATCTAATATTAATTATCGTGATGTTAGTGTGGAGGGAGCTAGAGGACACACAGTTCCCCGTGGTGCCTACAGATGTTTGTGATGCTACAAGATATTATTCATTTTGGCATACTACTCAACCATCATGAGCCCACGAAAACATAATTTTCTTCATTTTATACCATATGGATATACATATGATCATGAATCAGTATCCATGCCTCTTGCTTAGTATTTACAAGAAATACAACCCTATGGCGAGCTTCAAGGCACATTTCCATAGGGTGAAAATTCAGGTGTGCAAAGACCCCAAAAGGAATGGCACACATTTCCATATTGGGTAAAAGAGGAGGATTTGGCAGAATTGGTGTAGAAGTGGCCCAAGGAGTGGATGAATCGGGCGGAGGAAGCAAATGACAGCGCCACAGAGGAAGAAGAACCAGACACTTCACACCATGGCGAAGCAAGTGGAAAATATAAACAATAGGAATCAAAGGAAGAGAGAGAGGAAGAGGAAGAGGAAGACCAATATAAATAGAATAATGTAGAGGAACATAAGGAGAAAGACCCTAAGGGAGGTGAGATACAATAAAGCATAAAGAGAAGGCAGAAACAGAGAAATATGCCATGAAGAAAAGGAAAATGCAGACTTGAGCTTTGCTTAGTAGCAAGAAGAAACATAATGCAGACAATTCTAAGGACACACTACCATTGGTCCTTACTGATGGGGACCTAGATGAGAATGGTGATAAATTTCAGGAGGCCACTGCGTAGTCATGGAGCAAGATAGAGGAGCGCTACGATGCACTCATCACTAGTGTTCAACAGAGTATAGAAGAACCAAAATTATTGACACAAGCATCCAAAGAACTGGTACAACTAACTCAAACCACACATTTAACTCAAGGATTCTGACCGAAAAGGCTGATAGAAGCAACATTTGGGATGCATATAATGCAGATACAAACCACAACTTTGCAGTTTGATTTTGTCGAAGTGAAGTAGAATGCGAAGAATTGGGAGCACATTAAAATGAATATGGTGGTGCTGCCCATTTCAGTGTTACATGACTTACACCAAGGCATCACAAATGAGTTAAAGGAGCATGAACAATGCACTTCAAGGTTGAATATTCAGATAGAACAAGAATGAGTTGCGCTGAATAAGCAGCTCAAACAAGAAATCAAAGAAAAGGAGAAGGGAGAACTACAACAACAAAACTTAAAAGAAGTGGTCGAAGCCACCTGTAGAGAAGTTCCAGACATGGATGTCCATGAGGAGGTATTAACAGAAGACAAGGTCATGAAGCTCGCCTTGTAGTCAAGGAATATAAGGATAAAATTGCCGAAGTGCAATTTAAATATGAGATGCAGATTAATGAGCTACGAATGAAGTTGCAATCGACTACGCCACTAGAAGTAAGAAGTCAGAGGGAGGATGACGTATAGATAGTCATGGTTAGCATCTTCACAACATTGGTAGACTACAACGAGCTACTAGATGAAAGTATACAGATTTGTACTTCACTGCAGGAAGACTTAACTAGTCATCTTTATTACCAATTAATCAATTTTTTATTGCAATTATTTAAATTATTTTGAGGCCAGATTATATTATATGATGCATTCATTCATCTCCTTTTTGGGGTTAGTTCTCATTGGAAAAGAGAACTACCATGAGTGGGTCGGAAGATAAAACACACCCTCATTTTCAATGAGCTTTGGAAAGGAATTAATGAAGGATAAGGAGACAATGCACCTAAAAATCACACTTTAGATAAGGAGATTGACATTTGGTAAAATAAGAATAGAAATGCCTATACTTTGATTTCAACGCCAGTAAATGAAGAGGCGAGTTAGCATATTTCACCATTTCAGATGCCTTTGAAGCCTTAAATAAATTGAAGGAGTTATATGACTCACACTCTGAACTTGGAGTTGTTCAATCTTGAGTTGAAAAATGATGATCATCTTGCCTTAGCATCAGAAGTAAGATCGATTATGCATGACATAGAATCCATTGTTGTTGAAATAGATATTCCTCTCATAGCATATGTTAAGGCACTATATCCCACTTATTCACATTATCTTGAGTCATTGCAAGGAAGTGGAAAACTTAAGGATATTACCTTTTACTCCCTTGAGAATTTTGGGTGTGTGTTACATTATTTCCACGACTAGCCCCACACATTGTACATTGCGCTAGGTGCAATGGGGGGGTCACATGGGGGGCGACAACCCCCCTTGTCAATACCACCCCCCTAAATGGGGTCGGAGGAAACACCCTGGGATTTTTTATGTGGAACCAATAATAGTTAGGTAGACCCAAGGATGGGGGGCGGACCCAAAAAAGGTGGGTGGACCTATCCATGGTTTTGCACATGGTTTTGGGCATGATGGTTTTCTTCCCATGGTATTTTGTAGATCCTGTCAAGGGAACTATGGTTATGCTCTAATCCAGGGTTAATGGATTGGGGTTTATGAATGCTTCGACATGTATATATACATATTATAACATTGAAAGGAACATAATGAAAAATCAATATGGTAGTCCCGATTTTGGGATCTAGGGGAAAATCTCTATGTATATTTATTTTATTTTCTTGCCATTGTTTATTTTTCTATTTTAAGAATTTATTTGGAGGTTATTTATGTATAGAGTTAAATCTTATAGAGAAGAAGCTTGATGAAAGAGAGAAAGAATTTGGGAAGAATACGACTCCTCAGTTTTCTGAAGAAGCTACGTACCTTGCACAAAAAGAGAAGAATTATGCACAAGATTCTTCTAGAAGAAGAGGTAGCCGAAGAGGAAGAGGAAGGAAGAATTTTAGAGGCAAGGGGGGCATAGATTTGCAAGGAGAAAGGTATGAACTTCATAGCATACAATGCAATAGAGATGGACATGATGCTTTCACTTGTAAGCTTCCTTGGGATAGAATTGAGAAGGAAAGAAATGAAGGAAAAGGTAAAACACGTCAAAAAGGGAAATGAAAAGTACCTGAGTCTACTCATTATGTTGTGGAACATTGCAACATTGGAGTAACTGAAGACTTATTCAATGCTTCACTTGCTTCATGGAAACATGTTTGGTTGCTTGATTTAGGAGAAACTTTCCACATGAATTTCAAAAGATATTTCTTTGAAGAATTCACTAATAATGTTTATGGAGTAGTATACTTTGTAGACAAGTCAAAACTCAAGACATTAGGGCTTAGCACCATCAAGTTCAAACTGCCTAGTCTTCTAGACTTTCTTCTACATGATGTTCTATACCTCCCAGATTTGAGGAGAAACATATTGTCTTTGGTCCACATCCAACAACAATAAGACTCTATTAACATATTTTATGGCAAGGTTGAGGTCAGAAAAGCATCAAATCACTAACTTGTCATGACTGGGATAAAATAAGAAAGACTTTTGAACATGCAAGGAACCTCTTCTCATGCGCAAAAAATTTCATGCAGTTCTCACTATGCTGAAGGTACATTTCCATCAAGTATTTTATGGCATGCTATATTTGGGAACTTTAACTATGAAACCTTCATTTATTGAAGAAAAATGGATTTCCTAGTTTTCCTACAATTCCTAGGAATCTTAAGCATTCTGATGTTTGTATCTTATAAAAGCACAACAAACAATGTTTTCATGATTCTCATTCTAGAGCACATAGAAATATTGAACTCATTAATTCTCATTTGTGTGGACCAATGCTTATTCCTTATACAAATAGTAATAAATATATGATGAGATTTATTGATGACTACATGAGAATATGTTGGGTTTATTTATTGAAGAACAAATATGAAGCTTTTGAAACATTCAAGAACTTTTATGCATGGATCGAAAATGATTCAAAATCTCATATTGGCTCTATTAATATAGATAATCATAAAGAATATAATTCAAATGAATTTGAAAAATATCTTTGCCAACATGGGATCAAACATCAAACAATTGTGCCTTATAATTCCCAACAAAAGGGAGTAGCTAAAGGAATGAACATGACAATCTAAAATATGGTACACTCGATTATGCTTTCAAGAATGTTAAGCTAATGTTTTGGGCTAATATGGTTCTATGTGATGAATATATAAGGAATAGGTTTCCATAAAATGCTGTAAAAAAATCTATGAAATGTGGTATGGCCACATTCCTTTGGTGATGCATCTTAAGGTTTTTGGTTCCACCTTTTATGCCTTGATACCTAAAGAACACAAATCCAAACTCAGTGCAAGGGGTCACAAATGTATCTTCCCAAGGTAATCAAATAACTCCAAAGCATATCATCTCTATGATGAAGTTAATAAGAAGTTTATAATATCTAGAGACATGATCTTTCTTGAATCTTCCAAGACTGAAAATGTTGTTGAGCAGAAACTTGATCACTTGGATAGATTCAGACATGGAAAGTATTTTCAAGAGTTTGATAATAAGATTCCACATCTTGAAGGGGGGATCCCTATACTAGATAAATCTATATAATATTCTTCCGAAGCACTCTCTCCCCAGCATGAATCTCCAACCACTTATGACACTTTGAGTAATGTGATTGACATAATTGGGAAACTAAATATTGACTTAGCCCAATCTCAGTCAACTGAGCAGCTTGGGCTATCTCAGAAAGATCTTCCGAAATGGTTGACAAAGACACTTTAACGTGTTTGTCCTGATGAGGTTGGAAATACAGGAACAAGAATCTCTATTAGACAGAATGGAGGCGATGTAGACAATATTGATTCACTGGTTGATATGGATGTTTCTTATGATTGTGAACTGCATTTATCTACTGATTTCAACCCAAATTCCTTCAAAAAAGTTGTTTCTCATTATGAATGGAAAGAAACGATGCAGAAAGAATATTATTCTTTGATAAAGAATGGCACCTAGAAGATGGTTGATCCTCCATTGGGAACCAAACCAACAGGCTGCAAGTGGATCTTCAAGAAAAAATATAAAGTAGATGGCTCACTTGACAAGCATAAAACCAAGCTTGTGGAAAAAGGTTTTGCAAAGAAGGAGGGGGTTGATTATGAGGAGAATTTTTCCCCCACAAAAAATTAGGCTAACATCTAGACACTCTTTGCCCTGACAACTCAAAATGCTTGGAAAGTCCATTAAATGGATGTAAAAAATGCTTTCTTGAATGGAGATATAAGAGAGAATGTTTTTATGCCCCAACCAAAAGGATTTGTTGTGAAGGGATAGAACATATAGTATGCAAGCTTTTAAAATACTTGTATGGTCTCAAGAAAACACTGTGACCCTAGTACGAGAAATTAACTGAGCATCTTTTGAAACTAAATTTTAAACATTATGATATTGATGATGAAACTTTGTTTGTCAAGAAAGTTGGAAAAACAGTTGTATGTCTTGTGGTGTATGTATATGATCTTTTCATGAGAGGGAACAATGAGAATTACATTGCATCCATAAAGAAGGAACTATGGAAAGGTTTTGAAAGGACATATTTGTGCTATTTTCACTACTATGTTCGTATTGAAGTATCCCAACATCTGAAGTTTATATTCATCTCTTTGAAGAAATACATTAGAGATATGTTGAACATATTTGGCATGGCTAAGTGCAATCCTTTGACTACTCCAATGGAACATAACTTAAATCTCACAGCTAGTAAAGGAAACAAATTTGAGGATGCAACAAAGTAAAAACCACTCATAGGAAGTCTCAACTACTTGACTATTAGTAGAACGATTATTTCAATTGCTATTGGAATCTTATCCAGGTTTATGCAAAAGCCTTGTGAGGGTCATTGGTCTGCTACAAAAAGAGTTCTAAAGCACTTGAAGGGAACTCAAGTATACACAAATGGGTGACTTCAGCTTGATTGGATACTTTGATTCAAATTTTGATGGAGGTAAAGAAACTGGGGTATATACTTTAGGTTATGTTATGATTATTGGATTAGGGGTTGCTTCCTGGAGGTCACACAAACAATCAATTCCAACATGTTCCATAACTAAGGAAGAATATGTGGTAGCAACTGAAGCAATGAAGGAAATTGTGTGGCCCGGGAAAACTCTGGAATATTTGCAGGAGAAACAAGTGCATTCAACTCCTCTTTCGATTGAAAACACTTTTGTGATAATGTTGGCCAAGAACCCAAAGTTTCATGATCTAACCAATAACATCATTACAAAACATCATCTAATTCAACATCAGGTTGAGGTGAAAACAATGCACCTATGATATTGTTCCACATATGAGCATATTGTAAACATATTCACCAAAGTGCTTGGAAGTGAAAAGTTTGAAAGATTTAGAATGATGCTTGGACTTACCAACATCCCTTCATATTAAGGGGTGGAATGTTGAACACCTAATATTTGGGATTAGGAGTCCTATGTAAATATTTTAAACAAAAAAATAAGAGAATTTAAAAGATGAAGAAACAATGGGAGATGAAACCCAATAGCCTCCCTCTCCTTGTATATAGTAATATTCTATCTTAATGCAAAGGCGAAAAAATCATTTGGAGTTACTCTTGGCCTGAAAATTATGCTCACTAGATCTTCAAACATTGAAATCATTTGTTTCTCCAGATCTCCAAAGAATCTTGGGAAATCATTCCAAGGTATTTGAGACTCCCAAAGGCCTCCCACCTATTCGTGATCATGATCATGCTATCAACTTGATTCTATGAAGAACTCCTCCAGACATCAGACCTTACAGATATCCTATGCCCAAAAGAGTGAATTGAATGTATGGGAATAAATGTTAGAGGAAGGTATAATTCAAGCTAGCCAAAGTTCTTTCTCTACTCTAGCAGTATTGGTACACAAGAAGGATTGGTCATGGAGTATGTGTCTGGATTATAGGGAGCTCGAAAATCTCACTATTAAATATAAATTTCCCATTCATGTCATTATTGAATTTTTGGATGAATTGCATCGAGAAATTTACTTCACAAAGCTAGATCTTCATTCAAGATATCATCAAATTAGAATGAAGAGTAAAAATATTTAAAAAAAAATATTCAGAACTCATGAAGGTCATTATGAATATTTTGTCATGCCTTTTATCCTTACAAATGCCCCTTCCAAATTTGAAGCTTTGATGAATTCCATTTTCAAACCCTTCCTCAAAAAAAATTTGTTAGTATTTTTGATGATATACTAATCTACGACAAGTCTTGGAAGGATCATGTTCAACATGTTAATAGGGTGCTCAAACTATTGGAGGAGAAACAATTGTATGCAAAAACCTCCAAATTTTTCTTTGGGGTATAGGAAGTGTAATATTTGGGTCATATTGTATCTCATGAGGGTGTTAAGGTATACACCCAGGTTGACAGGGTAATATCACAAGTTTGTTAAGAATTATGGGAAAAGAACAACACCTCTAACAACATTACTAAAGAAAGATGAATTTTTTGGGACTCCAAAAGAAACTAAGTCCCTTGAACATCTTAAAGGGTCAATGTGCCAAGCTCTAGTTTTAGATACTCTAGACTTCAAAAAAACCTTTATGGGGTGAATGTTATGCCTTAGGAAATGGAATTGATGCTATCTTAAGACAAGAAGGAAGACCCATTTTTTTTTTAAGTTTTCCAAACAAGGGGAAGTATTTACAAAAACCTATTTATTAGAAGGATATGTTGGCAATACTACATTCCTTGAAGCAATGACACCCTTCTCTAATGGGAATACATTTCAAAGTAAAAATAGATCATGATGGTCTTAAATATTTTTTGGAATGAAAATTATCTTTAGAAGAGAAGCAAAAATAGGTCACTAAGATGTTGTTTTATGAATTTGAAATCATATAAAAAAAAGGGAAGCAAAATGTTGTTGCAGATGCACTCTCAAGAAGGGATGAGGATGTGGAAGCATTTCTCTATGCCATTTCTATTATCCAACCTGACTAGATAATTGAAGCAAGAGAGAAGTTGAACAATGATGAAGAGGCATGGAAACTCATTCAAAATTTACAACAAGATCCCAATACATATGATATATTTATTTGGAAAAATGACTCATTAGTACACAAATCATTTATATCTATGTAAGAATTCCCTAATCAGAAAAATATTCTTTTAGAATTGCACACCTATGTTTTAAGAGGGTACTCAATACTTAAAGAAAAATACCAAAGGGTCAAGAAGAATTTTTTTTTGGATGGCCTTAAATATGATATTTAGAACTTTGTGGAAAAATGTTTGGTTTTCCAACAAAATAAAGTTGAGACAGTTAAGACCCCAGGTCTGTTATAGCCTTTAGCCATTCCAAATTAGTGTTGGGAGGAGGTTTTAATGGATTTTGCCATAGGTTTATACAAGTCTAAAGGAAAGAGTGTCATCATGGCGGTAGTTGATAGACTTATCAAGTATGCACACTCTTTTGTATTATCTCATCTTTTTATGGCTAGTATAGTTTCTATTGCATTTATGGAAACAATTCAAAAGCTACATGGAAACACAATGACTATTTTAAGTGAAAAAGATCACATTTTCATTGTAAATTTTTAGATGAAAATATTTTCTTGTATTGGTACTCAATTAGCTCATAGCTCATCTTATCTTCCTCAATATGATGGGAAAACTGAGATAGTGAACAAATGCTTGGAAGTATATCTTCGTTTCTTTGTATATGATAAACAAACAAAATAGGTCAAGTGGTTACCTATGGCTGAATGGTGGTATAATAATTCCTTCCATATTGTAGCAAAAAGGACCACATTTATGCTACTTTATGGATATCATCCACTGTCCATCACATCGTCTTTAAGAGAAAATTCTAAGGATCAAGATATGGAAAATCATATCAAGCATCAACAACAAGTTCTTCAACTCTTAAAGGATAACCTTACTCTGGCTTAGAATCAAATAAAACAATAAGAAAATCAACATCGCAGTGAAAGAAGTTTTGAATTAGGTGATTGGGTATTTTTATGGCTACAACCATACAAATAAATGTACCTCAAACAAGATATGAAGGATAATAAATTATCACCAAAGTACTATGGTACTTACAAGGTTTTGCAAAAGATTGGTACTATGGTCTACAAATTGGAGTTGAAGACATCTTCCCGAGTACACTCAGTTTTCCATGTTGCATACTTAAAGAAGGTTATCCGTGGCAAGCTCCAAGTTCATACAATATTTTCAAAACTTTATGAGGAAGAAAAACTCATATTGGAGCATGAACCATTCATAGAAACAAGAGCCTATCAGCTACATAATCGATCAATTTCATAGTATCTCACTAAGTGGAAGAACTTACTTACTGAAGATTTTACATGGGAGGATGAGAATTTTATACAAAAGCATCCAAAACTACTCAAGTGTTGAGTACAACAACTTTTTTAAGGAGAGGGGCATGTTAGGTCCATATAAGATTAGTGTAACCCCCTTATTATTATTGTTGTGCCCATGTAGCCCCCAATGTGACCGATAGAATCCCACTATTGTTATTATTGTGCCCTTACATTATTATTATTATGGAGGCTCTGATTATATTGTGACCCCTTATACTCCTATATATACCAAGGACGTCTTTTCATTTGTATCATCTAAGAATTGTTCATTTATGTGATGTAAAGGAGGCCGCTCCCTAGAAGAGACTAATTTTCAAGTCGTTGATCTATATTTTCTTCTGTTTTGTGATCTAGTTGCATAACAACTTCCTAGGGTAATGATACAGTCCAAGGACCCTTTTGATAATTTTTGTCCTTCCTAATTGAATTTTCATCTCCTTTCTTTTTGTGCCATTTTTAAAATGAATTCCTAACTAGACTAAAATGGGTGTTTCCCTTTCCTATATTTAAGCTTTAATCACATTTAGCTCCCTTACTATTTAATATGATTAAACATCCTATGTCTCAACATATATCTAGGATACCTCATGTTAATTCTGCTTATATTAGATGATTGAAAGTGTGAAATACATAATATCCGAAACTTATGTTTTATACAAATTATGGCTGGAATTTTATTGTTAAGTGTAGGAACAAGATTAAAAATAAGATGGGGAATAACATCATGGGCATGGGAAATTAGGGATTATACTATTCCTTTTTTAAAAAAGTTATTAGATGTAAAATCCTTCTCGGGGTCTTTAATTTGGGAAAATATGTGAGATCATTCTATTATAACATCCATTGGAATACAATCATTCACCAAAACAAAGATAAACTATCTTGACACATACATTCACTATAGAATTTGTATTTTTTCTAGCTCCATATTGACCACTTTCAAAAAATCCTTTTTATGTGATACACACACACGTTATGAGCATGGATTGGTGCATAAATAAAACAAACATATTGATATAGGTTTAAAAAAAACTACAACTAGTGTGCTAATAATAATAAACACATCAATGTGTGAACCTTATAGTTCACTATGTGTGTGAGTGTGTGTGCGCGTGTGTGCCCGTGCGCACACACACACGTGCGCGCACACACACATGCGCATGTGCAAGTATCAGTGTGTAAAAAAACCATATACACCACTATAGGTTTATTAGAAATTATCATTGGCGTGTCAAATACCAATACACATATTGGTGTGTAAAGGTGTTAAGCACACTAAGGTAGTGTAAAATATAAAAGTTTTAGAACTAAATTTCATTTTTAAGTTTCATTAAATGCTACAATTTATATGAGAATCAATTCCCACTATCCACTTAAGACTTCCCCCAATATGTGTTTCTACTAGATAGCCACATTTCTCAATTTCTTTGATGTCATGCTGGATTTGTGTTTGTTTTGAAAATTTTCAAATTGTATACAATTTTCATTTTTTCTCTACATGGGAACCATGCCTCCTCAATAGAGAAGAGATTACATAAATTCACTCTTAACCATTAATTTTCATTTTTAGCATACTAAAATTTAAAATTATCCCTTACGTTGGTTATTTTATATTTATTTTTAAAATTTTCATGCATTGTGGCACTGCGTTTTAACTTACACCACATTGTAGTTCTTTTATAATTCACAACATGAATGGTGTTATCATATAATATGAGCATAATAGATATTTTAATAGAACAAAATATTGTTTCCCGCACTTTCCAATGTGCTAATGCATGTACATATATATTGTTCATAGTGTGCCATGTAGGCTTACACACACCAAATAAAGCTAACTTTATGAGCACATTTTTTATGCTAACAAATGTGAAAAAATAACTTATAAGACACTAGTAGCAATGCTCCAATGCTCCATTAAGATGTGGTGCACCATCCATTTGTGGTAACAACACCAAGGGGTAGTGGTGATGTTTGGTATTTGTAGGGAGCCATAAATATCAGTGCATTTACTAGTGTTGGAATCTATTGCTTATGGTGAATTGGTATACTTATTAAAATGATCACTAAATGGAATTGGTTACCAATACTATTTATAAACCTTATTGGATGAATAAATTCTTTAAAATTTATAAAAATTCATTATTGATGGTGTGATAGCTAAAGAAAATTTCAAATTTCATTTACTTAACATTTATTTATCTTACACTATCACGATCTCTTATATATTTCTAACATAATATAACTTCCTCTTTATTAATTTATGATCATGATAGGTACCAATAATATATTATTCAAATTTCCTCCAATCGACAATCAAGTGTGACACATCCATCATCATTATCCTCATTGCAAAAATAATGTCCATCAATATGCCCACATATATGGGAACAAATGCACATGTACAAATGCAAACAAAGGATGATTTCATATGTCATTTAACCCAATCATTAATAAAACGTAATACATGTCATAATTCAAACATTCATTATAAAATGAAAACTTACATAGAGAGATTACTATAAAGATACTACACCTAATCCTTATGTTTAGTGCATCCTCTTCACCACATGGGCAATGATTGTGTTGTCCCCCAACTTGTTCCCCCCTCTTAACAGGGTTCAATGATGGGGTATAATGGTTCTAGGAACATATTCTTGTAGCCATTCTAGGATTTGAGCTATTCCTTGGGCTAGAAGGGGGTTACCATCAACTATAATAAAGTTATTATTCCTACCTTACACACAAGAACAACTTGGTCCATGAAGTTTGATTGGATTTTTTGTAGGGGCAAGATGGTGCCTGGCATTTCCTCTATAATCCATTTAAAACAAAATGAAAATATTTTGAGTTTTGGTATGGGGGCGACGAGGAATATTTAATAGGTTTCAACTATATTAATGATATTCTAAACCATAGGAAACATAATATAGTTCTTCTTGACAAATAACTTAGTGAAAATGAACAAATATGAGCTTAGGGGGCTGCTAGACTACTTTTCTAGCACATATTCATCAGACATAAAACCAATGGGAAAGGAAAACATATATCCATTGGATTCTTCAATACCATGTGAGATATAAAATTAATAGGTTCCAAATTGATGTATTGGAGACTTGGACAATAAAAACACAAGAGAAAAGGGGAACTTGCTTGAATATATTATTTCGCTAGTGTAAATAGTCATAGTTTTGAATACAAAAATTACGAATAGTATATTTTGAAAATAATATCTCCAAGGGTGGGGAATATAAAATATTATTCTTAAAGTAACCATTTGTTTAAAATGATCATGGTACCAAACTAGACTATAAAATCTTAGTATTGGGCTTATTTTTTCCTCTTTCACTTTTTTTCACTCAAATAATGGTTACAAAGAGAGAGGATAGAAGAATATAAGGAGAAGAAGAAGAATAGTCACTCGATGCTTCTAAAATAGTGGTGTTAGAGGTGTATCTTCATCCGTTATGGCATATTATCTCTAATTCACTCCCCTTGGTTATCAAATCTTTGAAACTCTAATCCTTTGAAATGAGAAAAATTCACTTCTCTTATAAACTATTAGGAGGGATAAAATAAGCCAAAAATAGGTTACAAAGAACAAATCTTCACCACTAATTAGAGTCTTATACTCGCCAAAATTCCTTTTTTTTATT
Source organism: Pinus taeda (assembly GCA_000404065.3). Lineage (NCBI taxonomy): Eukaryota > Viridiplantae > Streptophyta > Pinopsida > Pinales > Pinaceae > Pinus > Pinus taeda. The sequence continues at coordinate 145,932 of APFE030266914.1, read as the reverse complement.
CAAATTTATGACTTTAAAATTGTCATTTTGGTTGCTTTGTATTTTTCCCTTAGTTGTAGCTTGCTGATGTTGGGACATGGGTTTGAACCCAAAACATTCATTCTTTTTATAATGTTATAATGTTATCTCATCACATAAATCAATTTATGATACCATATTTTATAAAAAAAAAGTATTAATTAAAGAGTTTATAGAATCCTCACTTTGTGAATTTAACCAAAACTCACATGTCAAGTTTCCAATATTCTCAAGATTAAGGGATGATATTACAATAACACATGTTTTATGTGATGTTGGCTCACCATGGAAACCTCATCATAACCTTGTTCTTCCATTTTAAAATATCATCCATTCTCATGGTAATAAAGTCATGTTTGGTAAAGCCTAGATAGGGTGAATAGGAAGGATGAGTAATCATTAGTGAGAACAAATGTGATGCAAACAAGTCATCACTTGTTGTAGATAGAATGCATAATGTAATACATTACTGATTCATCATGTACAAAACTATAGGTGTTTTGAGTCCCAATGCTTCTAATGATCCATGAGCTATCATATCATAGTTGGAAGGTGAGTTGAACCACCTTTGAAATCATGCCTTTTGTGTAGTTTTCTTACTCCCAAGGTCATTGGTTGATTTCACCTCATCATGACAAGATTTGGCTTATTCATAATGTAGCATGGTTTAAAAGTAACTACTCTTTCACTGTCAATTTTCATCCCACACTTCTTTTTTATGTGGCTAATGAGTTACCTTAGACTTTGTGATGTTATTCTCCTCCTTTAATCCTTGGTCCTCCCATTTCATTTGTCTATGTGTCAAATAATTACAATAAGGACGTTGAAATTCTTTGTTGTAACTTTATATTTTCAACTAAGGGATGTGCTATTTTGATGAGGTAATATGCACTATATGTGAAAACTAAATAAATACGTTTACCTACTTAGAAAGGAGATATGTTAAATATATGAATGTTAAAAGAGTGTTAATATCATCATGAAGGTTGAAACGTAAAGAAGAAGAATTAAATGAAAGATGAAATCGATACTGATCCATAATTGAGGTACTTACATCTCACTCACTTCACCTACATGAATAATGTGTAGAAGTAACTTCTAAACTCTATTCTTAGTCTTGTAGAAAGATTTAAATATTTAGAATGGCCTACTCTTGGGTGTGATTTATATGTAAGTAACCAATTATAAACTTCCCTCTTCACCATCCTTCATTAGGTGTTATCACCAAAAAAATGATCACCTAGCCATTTCTAGCTAGGTGGATCGAAATACACCATACAGGATTAATTTTACCATAGTAAAATCACTTTCAACATGGAAAATAATTTAGTAAACCATTTTTATTAGATTATTTATGATTAAATTAAAAAAAGCCCCATGAGAATAATTTAATAAATTATTATTTATTTAATTTTCTCTAGGAATAATTATTAAATCATTGTTTGATAATTATTCCTTGTTACATTTGACTAAATCACCTAGGAATAATTAAATAAATCATTATTTATTTATTATTCCTTAATTCTATTATTGGAATAATTGTTAAATAACTATTTAATAATTATTTCAATTTCACACCATTCTTAATCCTCGTGAAATAATTAATAAATCATTTTATTGTAGAAATTTCTCTATAGATCAGCTAGCTCTGATACCATGTAAAAATTCTGCAAATTCTCTACAAATCTCACTCTGAGACCATATAGAAAAATATGACTGTAGATTAACTCGATAATACAATATACCAAAGAAAAATACTATAACCTACTTCTATTATCAATTTTTAGAAGCTTAAAGATTGAGCAAGATCGAGCTGAACACATATAACTAGAAGAAGAAGAATCAATACACAATACACATGAAAATACATTGGGGAAAGCCTCAGCGAAAAACCCCACTATTTGCATTATCATAGAAGGTGGAAATACATAAGAATTATTCAAAGCCTTAGCTCTCACAGCTAGCCAGCTCTCAATACAATCCTCCTGGATGCTCACAGGCAATCAAAGCTTCTCACAAGACTTCTCCTCTACCCTCCAAGCTCCTATTTCCTTACGTAGTTCCTCTGGGATGATTCTCCTTCACCCAGTGTAACACTGCTCTCACACACTACTATGGCACACTGTCAGAACTACGCAATCCTCAAGGAACCTTATTCCTTCTGCATGCATGAGTTTCCTTTATAGGAGAAAACATGCAACTGATAGTACATTGTCCTTGACATTTAGCTCAACTGGGTATTTCTTAGAATAGACATGCATGAGTTTCTGATGAGGGAATCTTCAGTTATCTGGAGTACATTAGTTGAGTGCATGCATGCATCAACTGATTGATAACTCACAATTAGTTCCTCAAACTGCTTGGGACTAATTTAACTTGACTTAACTCAATAAACTGAGCTAACTAATTACAACTCAAATATAACTCAATCTTATCTCCTTAACTAAGAGATAATCTCCTTAATTTAAGGGATAAATGTTGCATGACTTCAGAAAGAATTCTAACTTCAATTTCTCCAACTAATTAATCCATAATGAATTAATTAATTCTAAGAATATGGTGAAACTAAATTTGAATTTAATTCTCAATTTTAATTCAAGGACAAATTAAAATTGGAATATTTTGGATTTTATTTTTATCATTTCTTGTTGTTATTTTCAACACTCCCTCTCAACAAGAAAGGAATTCAACTTGGTCCCAATCCTTAACCTTTGGAATGTTTTACATGCAACACTTCTCTCTAGTGTTGTTGCTCCAGCAATCTTGAGAAACAAAAAAACATCCAACCTGAATCTGAATGATGCCTCTACCAAGAAAGTCTTTGACTTCTATTGCCTCTGTCGATTGAAAACTCTGCGCTTCTGCTAACTCAACCTTTCTGCACTGTTGTAAATCCTTCTTTGCACTCTTCACTATTTGACTGCTCTAGCCTTTGTCACTTTGATCTCTGACTGCATCAATACCACTGATTCCTCCCACTACTATGTACTTTGGGCTCCCGAAGCAAGGTACGATCCATGAGATAAAACCTCTCAATGGACCCTGCCCAATTTCCTTCTCGAGACTATCACTTCACATCACCCCACCTCACACTTGGAGGTATGGCTACATTTGATCCCTCTTCCCACTTGGATCGAAATTCCCCCCTAATGGAGGTATTTGCATGAGTGGATCTCTTCACTCGGTCTCCTCTCTGCTTCTCCAATTGTGGCTCCTTCACAATTTTCTAAGACTTCTTCTGAGGCTGCATGTTGAGAGGTAATTTACTCTCCCTCTCAACCATCAAGGCTATAAAATTTGCCTTGCTCCTCAAGGCTTTGCATGCATCTTGAACCTTAAGACTATACAGGTTTTTAACTCTTGAACCGATTTGATTCACCTGTCTCGTGGTGATGTGTCTAAGGAACGCCTTTCCTTTACTGAAGACAACATCGTAGCCTTTGTCCTCCAACATCATGATTGATACCAAGTTCTTCTTTAGTCCAGGCACATACTTCACATCGGTCAAGGTGATAGAATCTCTATGCTCCCTCTAAAAAGAAACAGTGCCCACTCTTGAAACACTAAACCTCTCGTTGTCACCCATCTCTATGCGAATCTTGAGGTGTTTCTCCTCTAAGGTACTGAATAAACTTTTATTGTCAGTCATGTGGAATGAGGCTCCACTGTCAAGATACCAACCACAACCCATCATCGATGACACCATGCATGCGATGAGACTAAAGTCCATTTTGAACTGAGAGGCTAATGCCTCACCTTTCGATCCTTCCGAGGATCCCTTCTTGGAATTCTTCGATGGGCAATTAGTCGCATAATGTCCCATCTCGTTTTTTTTCTTTTAAGTATGATATAAATTCTATTTGCACCTACAACCCTGAACTTCAAACTCTGAATTCTCTTCTCTGTATACTGTTCACAGCTCCGACAAACTCGGCTTCGATACCATGTAGAAATTTCTCTATAGATTAGCTAGCTCCGATACCATGTAAAATTTCTCTATAGATCAGCTAGCTTCGATACCATGTAGAAATTCTACAAATTCTTTACAAATCTCGCTTTGAGACCATATAGAAAAATATGACTCTAGATTAACCTGATAATGCAATGTACCAAAGCAAAGTACTATAACCTACGTCTACTATCAATTTGTTGAAGCTTAAAGATTGACCAAGATCGAGTTGAACACATATAACTAGAATAAGAAGAATCAATGCACAATACACATAAAAATACTTTGGGGAAAGCCTCAGCTAAAAACCCCACTATCTGGATTATCATGCAAGGTGGAAATACATAAGAATTATCCAAAGCCTTAGAACTCACAGCTAGCCAGCTCTCAGTACAATCCTCCTGGATGATCACAGGCAACCAAAGCTTTTCACAAGCCTTCTCCTCTGCCCTTCAAACTCGTATCTCCTTGTGCAGTTCCTCTGGGATGATTCTCCTTCACCCAGTGGAACACTTCTCTCACACACTGCTATAAAACACTATTAGAACTACGCAATCCTCAAGGAACTTTATTCCTTTTGCATGCATGAGTTTTTTTATAGGAGAAAACATGCAACTGATAGTACATTGTCCTTGACATTTAGCTCAATTGGGTCTTTCTCAGAATAGACATGCATGAGTTTCTGATGAGGGAATCTTCAGTTATCTGGAGTACATTAGTTGAGTGCATGCATGCATCAACTAACTGATAACTCACAATTAGTTCCTAAAACATTTTGGAACTAATTTAACTGGACTTAACTCAGTAAACTGAGCTAACTAATTACAACTCAAATATAACTCAATCTTATCTCCTTAATTAAGGGATAATCTCCTTAATTTAATGGATAACTATTGAATGACTTCAGAAAAACTTCTAACTTGAATTTATCCAACTAATTAATCCATAATGAATGAATTACTTAATTCTAAGAAGCTGGTGAGACTAAATTCGAATTTAATTCACAATTTTAATTCAAGAACAAATTAAAATTGGAATATTCTGGATTCTATTTTTATCATTTCTTGTTGCTATTTTCAACATTTATTTGTAAATTATTTCTAAATAAAGATATTTGACTATTTTGAATACCGTTTCCCTCAAAAAAATATAATAACGTATTACTAACAGTTAGATCATGATTTGGTCATTATTATTTTGTTATTTTCCATTTTCAAGATTAACCCAATACTTTGTTATAAATAAGATGGTTTTCCATTCATTCTTCACCATGATCATTATCGTTGTCACCATTATTGTCTTCTTGCATTTGAGCTCCCACTTGAGTTCTACACATTGGTTTGGGTTTTCCACATATTGAGAGAGAGAATTGATTCTTGAAACATCAAGGACATCAAAGGACCATTCCTGTGAAGGGGGATTTGCAGACAATTTTTGTAGTTCTTCTTCACCATGTGTTATCAATAAAGTTTATTATTCATTCAAAAGTCTTTCCAGATTGGGTTATTACATTGGATATATAATATTGTTTAGAGAATCTTCGGCGAAATCACATAAATATTCTTTTGTCCACGTGTTTCGAACCAACCAGTGTGGTTCATCGTGTGGACAAGTTGAAGATCCAATCCAGCTTAGCTTGTTAAATAGTATGTGCAAAGACTCCAACAACTATATTGCCAACAGCTAATTTTGACCTAATGACCCAAGTCAAACCAATAATATTCTTGTTATATTTTTAATTATTATTATTCTAAGAAAATAGTTAAATTTGGTAAATTATATAATAAAATATTCATTTGTTACTTGTACTTGTATATATATATTCAAAAACCTAACTAATTCATATTAAAATAATATCCTTGGTATATCATATATTTATTTAATAATAATAATATTTTTATTATAATTTATCATTTAAACCTAATGGTCCAATTGAAATTAAATTAATATATTTAATAATTTATATTTATTAAATAATTAAATAATTTATTATTCCAATAATAATACTACAAATAATATTCTAGATATATTAAATAATTATTATTATTCTTAGAAATAGTTAAATTAGGTAAATTCTATAACTAAAGTATTATTTGTTAATGTACTTGTTTATTAATAAATGTATATATATGTACCAAAAAACGAACTAACTCAAACTAAATCAATAATATTGGTACATCATATATTTATTTAATAATACTATTTATTTATCATTTAAATCTAAGGTCCATTTGAAGCTAAATTAATGAATTATATCCTCTATCAAGGTATAATTTTATAATTTATATTTATTAAGTAATCTATATTTATTTAATAATTTATTCATCCAATCATAAAAATAGCCATGTAATTAGGTAAATATATTATTACATTTAAATACATGAAATAAGGTAAAGATACTAATAGTATGTTATAGGATAGTAATTATTATTTCAATCCTAAAGGTATAGAAGTACTTAAATATATATACATCTATAATTGAAATTATGAAAATCTAATTTAACTATTTCAAGAATATCAATATTCTAATTATAAAATTTATGTTTAAATGAAACCCTAAAGGAAATAAGGATAATACATTCACAGGCCCGAAATTAACTCATAACCTATTAATAACTCATACGACGTATAATAATAGGACTAACCAAACTAAAGCACTAGGGATGCTAGGAATAAAGGGGAAAAAATCCCAGGAACAAAGGGACCAACCGCCGAAAACCATTCTTAAGGAGAGGGAAAAAACCCTAAGACCTAATAGAAAGGGGACAAAGGAGGCTAGGAAGACAGGGCTGGGACCCAGCAACTGCTAATCTTCCAGCCATCATCCCTATTAAGATTATTCGGCCTTTTCTCAATCTCCAGGGCCTCTCTAAATTTGCGATGGTGAAATTGCGCAACCTTAGCAATGACTTGAGCATCTTCAATATATACATGATGCATCGTCTTCCCGGCATGTTCAGCCAGGGCTGAGGACTTGGTCCTACCATGCCTTAGGTCAGCTGAATGCTCACTAATCCTTTGATTAATGGAGCGACCCGTCTCACCAATATATGGTGTCCCACAGGAACACAGAATGACATAGATGCCCTTCATGTCTTTAGGGTCAACAGGATCTTTTACAGACCTGAGGGAGCCACGGTTAGTATTGAGAGGTCTAAAAGTTGCGGGCACATCGTACTTCCTCAGAATCCTTGCAATCCTATCAGTGTTCCCTTGGATGTAAGGCAGGTTAACACCCATGACACGATCTTTAGGATCCCTTCGGGTTGAAGTCTCCTTCTTGGCCTTGAGGAAGGCTTTTTGACCCAGGTGTCTACTGTAGCCATTCCTCACGAAGACATCTAGAATATGAGCCTTCTCCGTTTCCAAGCTCTCTTCATTGGAAATTCTGACAGCACGGGTGGCAAGCGTGCTTAGAACCCCTAACTTCTGAGCAGGGAAATGATGGGACGAAGCATGCAAGTATTGCTCAGTATGCGTCTTCTTTCTAAACACCTGATGAGAAAAGGAACCATCCACATTCTTAGAGATGAGAACATCCAAGAACGGAAGACACCCCTTGTCTTCTTTTTCCATCGTGAATTTAATGGCGGCGGACTGGTTATTGAGATGATTGAAGAACCGATCCAGCTCATCAGGACCATGCAACCACACAACACCAATGTCATCAACGAATCTTTTCCAAAGCTTTGGTAAAAGACGAGAGGAGGCCAAAGCCTTAGACTCAAAATCCTCCATAAAGAGATTAGCGACGACAGTGGACAAGGGGGAGCCCATGGCAACTCCGCAAGTCTGTTCATAGAATTCACCCTCGAAGCTGAAAAAGGTGGAGGTAAGGCAAAGCTCAACCAGCTTAGCCGTATCAGGGTTGGTGAGCTTATTAATCACCTCCATGGCCTCATTGATGGGAATGCAAGTGTAAATGGAGACCACGTCGAAACTTACCAGAATTTCCTCAGGCTCAAGCTTAATTCTTTTAAGATCATCAATAAAAGAAGCCGAGTCTTTAACGAAGGACTCAGCCTGACCAACCAAGGGCCTCAACTTTGCAGCGAGGAATTTGGCCAGGAGGTAAGTCGGACCACCAATGGTGTTGACAATGGGTCTTAGGGGGACCCCTTATGGAACTTTGGAAGGCCATAGATCCTAGGAGCGATGGGGTTTCCCTCAATAAGCTTCTGGGACAAAGGAGCAGTGGCATTGCACGACTTGATCGCAAGGGTGACCGCTCTGGAAACCTTTTTAAGGGGATTTTTCGAAAGCTTATTATAACTCCCACTATTACAGAGATGATCGAGAATCTTATTCCTATAATCACTTCTATCTAGGAGGACGGTAGCCCCACCTTTATCCGCTTTTAAGACCACGACGTCACGATTATTGTTCAAGGTCTTAAGAGCCTCAAACTCAGCTTTGCTGATATTGCTACGGGGAGGCTTAGCCCTCCTCCTGACGATGAACCACACTGGTTGGTTCGAAACGCATCGACAAAAGAATATTTATGTGATTTCGCCAAAGATTCTCTAAACAATGTTATGGATCACAGAAGTCTAAATTCCTATATATAATATTGTTTGCTATTGTGGATCACATATGTCTTTTTGTTGAAGGTTTTTCTCATTTTATTATTGCAAATCTAAAGCATAGGCATCCACAAATTGTTGTTAGTGTCACATGTCACCAGTGACTTAAGTGAGATGTTTTTGGTAGACATTCTAATAAACATCATACTAAGAAATGGTGACTCCACTGGTTTTTTAGCTAAATTTGTTTTCCAACAAATGGCAACTCCACTAGGTTTTTAAAGCTACATTTGTCATCAAAAAATGATGACTCCAATGGTGTATTAATTCAATTCTTGGGTGGCTAAAGTTTCAATAAATTTCAGGTTTTTATACAACTATTTATAGACTCTCAATTTCTATTTATAGTTTTCTTTCCATTTTTGTCAAATTTTCAGATTCTTGTGGTTTTCTGGTTCTTTCCACAGATCACAAGTACCAGTCGAGCAGGAGACAACAAAATCTGTGCAAGATCTGCCACCTAAGAGTCTCAGGAGAAAAACACTTTTTATCCCTAGATCTTTGTTCCAAAATGTACTTTCTGGACCATTATCTGCATTGTCCATTGTTTTGAGGTCAATTCCTGCATTTTGGATTTATTTTTAGAATTTTTCCAAACTTGTCGAGAGTGTTGTGTGTGGACTGGGAAGTGTTCTTTATCTTTATTTGAGTCTACCCTAGGCCTATATTCTCTTATTTTTTCTCTTTGAGGAAGGAGAAATCCCCCTAAGGTTTAGAGATTGGCTAGGTGAGGAGTCTATGGTTTCAACCTTTCAGCCAATAATTTTTAGAGTTTGATCATTACTTTACAACACTTGTGGATAGGTTTATTTCACCTTTTCTCCCTTTAGATTTTCAGTTTTTCCTTTCCCCCTTAGGATCCCCTTAAGCATCCTAGATTTTGGAGCATCATACCTATCCTTTACAACATTTGTCACCTTTGATTTTTGATGTGTGTTTGCACCATTTACAACAGATTAGTGCCTCTAGATCTTAGTCCCTTTGACGTTAGGTCTTTTAGGTCTTTTTTGTTTCTTTGAGTGGCTTGTTTTCCTTCTCTTGCTTAGATGATTTATACCTTTTTGGGTGGGGTTTTGTGAGCTTGATTGGATGTTTATTTTTTGTCCTTTTTAACATTATTTATAGTATTTCAACACTTTATTTTCAAAAACACATTGCATCATAAAAAATGCTCAGTTAACTCATCCACTTGAGACATCATTTTCACACACTCACACCTTAAGTGAACGTTAGATTGGTTAACACCACCAAAAGACTTGAAACCCTGCCCCTTAATAATTTAACATACACAGATTAAGTCAACTTGGGCACCAGGGCCAAACAATCTGTGTAGTTTAGGTGGAGGATCGGTAGGATAGGCTTGCAATAACACCCGTCGATCGCTGACATTGAGACATAAAATTTGACATATTAGAGAGCTTAAAATCTTTCACCATATCATAGTCTAAAGCCAGAGTGTGTCAAAAACCTAATTTAGAGGGGGTTGGGCTAGGTCATCGTGCGAGTGGTTCTCCTTGGGGCTACCCAACCTATGGCAGGGAATCTCTTGTAGTCACTAATCACCAAGAAGCTCAATACTCGACCAACCCTTTAAGATGTAGGTAACCGTAGTGACCAATATTAGGAAAACACCCTACACGACTAGCTATGGGAAGTAGTTGGCTCTTTACCCTACCTTTCTCTAGACAACTCGACTTGCAGGGATGAGATTCTGTCAAGTAATAAGTTATTTGGAAGGCCATCTGAAACAATATATTTACGATTCTTTTAGGATTTAGACAACCTACAGGTTAGAGGTATTTTTCTTTGATAGGATGTGCTTTCTTATATTAGAGTAACATCATTAATATAGTTTTTTTACACTTAGAACCACTGCACTAGGTTTTTTTCTTGTTTTTTGTTTCTCTTTTTTTCCTACCATCACCCTTTAGTCATTAGAATCATCATTTTCTTGACATAATTGTGCCCCCTATGTGTTTTTTATAGATAACTTGAGGCCTTCACCCTCACCTTCTGTTAGGAAATATTACTCCTCCCCATCGCGTTAGAGTCCATCCTCCCAATCCTCCATTGAGTACTCATTCTGACTTTGGTTCTACTGATTCTTTCGGTTCTTCCTTTGAATCCACATCTTCTCAAATCCATATTGTCACCATGTTAGGCACCGATGTGGGTGCAGGAAACGAGGGTGGTAACCCAAGTACTAAACAAGGTAACCCCACAAGTGGAACCTCCACTGGTATGGTCACTCCTACTCCATTGCTTCCTTTTATGGCTAGTTTGAGTCTCCCTGATCTCATCTAGCTCATCAATGATCCTCTTCTCCATGACCCCAGCTGGCTAACTATTACTACGAAACTTCCTTCTGAAATCCTCAAGTTTGAAGGTAATCAAGGAGAAGATCCCACAAACCATGTTCACTCATTCCATACTTGGCATTCATCCAATTTTATCACTGAATACTCCATCCATCTTCGCCTTTTCCAATGCACTCTTACCGGAGTTATTTCTAAGTGGTATGTTGATCAACCCAGAGCCACTCATTCCACTTTCACGACTCTGGCCTATTAATTTCTAGCCTATTTCCAGTTACCTCTCCGACATGACACTGGTACCAAACTTTTGACTTCTTTCCATCAAACTTCCCACTCGCTTATCCAATCATGTTCAGGAATGATGTAGAAGGAGGAGAATATTTAAAGCTCCTAAACTCAAAGACCGCATATATATGGATTCATTCCTTAGATTAATTTTGGCTCCCATTGAAAAATATCTCGCTTCTTACTTCCCTTAATTTGAAGAATATGTGCTCCAAGTAGCCTTGAAATTTGATCTGATCTATGCCCAGTCAGTTTATGTTTATATTGTCATTCTTGATATGCTTCAGCCTAGCACTGCTAATGCATCGGGGGTATCTCATGCCACTGACGGTATCATTGGATCCATATTACACCCTAAACTTCAATCATATGCTCCACCTCTAATGAGTTATGGTTAACCCTCGGGAGGTACCAATTCCTCTTACACCTATCCCTCCCCTAATCTTCCACATGGAAAATTTTATCTAGGTTCCAACACTTCATATGCATATCCCCATCCACATCAATAGATTCCAGAGCCATTTGTTGCATCACTTGTCTATCCTAATGTTACATCATCTCCTTATTATCCGTATGCACTACCTAATGCTCCAACCCTGCTGACACCAGTGCCCCAAGCCCCCATGCCTCCTCCACCTCTACCACAATAGAAAACTCCTCCACAAATTTAAGTGAATGGTCAGTAAAGCACAACCAAACCCCCCAAATCCAAGAAAAGGAACAAGGGGAAGGGTAATTAGAACTATCAATATCAAGGTAATCAAGGTAACTAAGGTCCACCACCTAACACAACTAAGGGAAACCAGCCTAACCCCACTACCCAGCAACAAGGAGGACAGCCCATGCAAAGAAATACTCTTTGTACAAACAAAACTTATGCCTGTTGTGGCGTATATGGCCATTATACTCATGAGTATCCCCTTTTACCTCAGATGCATCAAGTATGGGAAATTGAAGTAGCTACTTCTAGAGGATCACAACCCATAACTTCTCCTCCTCCTCCTCGTTCATCTCAACCAACTGTGCTTACCAATCCTTTTCCTCACCAAGAATATATCACTACTCAACCTAAAAAAGGTCATGCAACTCCCCCATCCCCACCATTTGGTCACAAAAATTATCAGATTGTTTTGATGAATTCTGACGACGTCAACACTGAACAAGTCAACCTTTAGACATGATCGTGGCAATATGAAAAGGAACACGCCAAGTCAATGACTAAGTCCCATCCTCGAGTTTCGACCAAGCCTCTATCATCATCAAATGGTACCTTATAGATCCCTTCGCCTAAAGTTAGGGTTATCCCCAAGTACCCTAAAGGTCCACTATGTCAAAATGTTGCTTTTGCTAAAGTTGCCCATACCTATAGCATAGTAGATGACTTGGTGCAATCTCCTGTTGCCATGTCAATGCTGGAAGTCCTCTAGAAATTCCCATCCCAATGAAACTACCTACTCTCTGATTTGGGTGTTATGGATCCCTTTGATAATCATATGATTATCTTTGACGTTGAGAAATAGGAACATCCCCCCCTCCCTTCATTTGTTGCATTTCAAATACCAATCTCCACAAGAAACACCATTGTTCAACGATGTATCATAGACAAAGGTGCCTCCACTTGTGTGATGGCTACTAGTGTTTGGAAGCAACTTGGTTCACTTGAATTGTCTCATTCCATCATCACTCCTTGTGTGTGGGATGGTCATCCCTCTCAGCCCCTTGGCTTATATCACAACTTTCCTATCATTATTTTCAGTAAGAATATCTAAATTGACATCGAGGTCATTAATGCCCTATTATATTATAACATCCTTTTAGGTCATAGTTACACCTATGCTATGTCAGCAATTGTATTCACAATTTTCTGTATGATGTGCTTCCTTCATAATGGAAATATCGTCACTATCGATCAACTGATGTACTGTAATCCTAAGTCTCAGACTTCACCCCATTCCACTATCTCATCAATGACTAGAAAGATGAATGTGTCATGCCTCACCAATGTCTTTCCTGGAGTCTAAAAAGATTCCATCTTTGTTGGTGCTTATTATAGTCCACCACCTACTCACTTAGAGCCAAACACATCTAGTGTTTGCATGCATCAAGCATCACTGGCTACTCACAAGTGGTATGGTATGCCTTCATAGTGGCCATCACCTTTGTAACCTACTATTCCCAACTCAACCCAACCTTTCAATACTACTTATTAAGGTACTCTTCCTTCTGCTAGTATCTCTACTAGTCCTTTTCAACCCAAAATCGTTCCCCCATGTCTTAACCATCTCGGAGCCATTCGCCTAGGTCATTATCCTTCTATTTAGATACTATTTTTATTTCCATCCCTGGAAGTTTATTCTACACCTGTCATGGCTACATTGAGCTTACCTAACATTACCTTGGGGATCCCAATCTATCACATTGATCCTCTTGCAAACACTCCCCTTAATCAAATCAAACCTTACACTTCTTTAACCCCGTTTTAGCCTGTCGTTCCTACCCCTTCCTTTGATTCAATTCCACAAAAACCTCAACATGAACCTACTCCTATTGTAAAAGTATCTTGTGAGGGGGGGAAATCCCATAAAGAGGGAACTAAAGACAAGACACCCCAATCAAATCCAACTCCTCCTAATCCTCCAAGGCATACTCCCCCATGTTCTTTTTGTGATGTTGTTGGTCATGCCACCAATAATTGTCTTGAACTCCCCCATATCAAGAATGTGGTCCCTGATACCTTTCTTGATTCTAACATTCTTGAGGCCCATGTCGCCTTACCTAATTCAGCTAAGAAGAACAAATCATTACACATGAATCACCCCTATGCTTTGTGTGATAATTATTACTATTATTCTCATCACTATTCCTGTCTCAAATATTTTAGTGAAACAATTCAAGTTCTTCACGAATTAGAGGTTGCTTGTAGCGATCCCACCTCTCCTCTACCTATGGGTTCTAGTCCTACTCCTATGCCAGAGAAGGATGTCTCTAAACTACCCATCGTGATCCCTCCGCCTGATGTCCAGATGACAGATAGTACCACTCCTATTCTCTACCTATCTTCATCCATGGGATTGATATATTGGGACTCTCTAGATGTATCCTATTGTGATTATTTTGACCCTTCTTCGATGAACACTTCGGCCTAAACATCGATAGATCTCACATCTACTAGTCTCCTATTTCCTAGCCTTGACGATGCATATGTGAACCTTGTCTCTCATGAAGATTCCTCGGGTAGCTACTCTTCATCATGTGGTCTCTATTTCTCCAATATCCCCATCCTCCATTTTTATGAAGACATCATGGAAGTCATGACCACCCCTAATTATCCTTGGGATGATATGCACCATCATGTGTACTTCCTTCTGCAACAAACCCATGACCAATATGTTGTGGAATCAAAAGACTTCATTCATGGTGAAGTCAATTGGTTTAAAAATTCCATTCCTAAGCCATATGCTTTTGAAGAAGGAAATATGACTAACCTTTTCCTTACCATCAAAATCAACATTTCAAATAAACTAGGGATCAAAGAAAATATCATCTTGGGGGGAAAATTCACCCAAAAAGAAATTGATGCTTACAATAAGTTATTCAAATAATTCCGTGATGTTTTCACCTGGTCTTATTCTAAAATTCCTAGAATTGATCTCATCATTATTGAACATCATATCGACACTTGGCCCGATGCCATCCCTGTCTACCAAATTCAAAGGCCTATCGATCCTTCCAAGCATGAAGATATTAAATCTAAAATCGATAAGCTCAAGTAGGATGGTTTCATCTATCCTATCGAATACACCACATGGGTTTCCAATCCTATTCTCGTTCTAAAGCAATACGGCACCATTTGTTTCTGCATGGACTTTCATGATCTGAACAATGCTTGTCCCAAAGACAACATTCCAACATCATTCATAGACCAAATCATTGATAAGTGTGCGTTGTATGAGGTTATTTCTTTATGGGTGGATTCTCGAGATACAACCAGATACATATATGTTATGCCGATCAACTTAAAACCTCCTTCACTAGTCCATGGGGAAATTTCACTGATAGGGTCATGCCTTTTAGTTTAAATAATGTTGGGGCCACTTTTGATAAGCCACGTCTTACTATTTCCATGACCAGGCTCATATTATCATTTCATATCTAGAATATCTCACTGCTCATTCCAAGCTTTGGTCACAACACATTCATGATTTGTGTACCGTCTTCCTTCAATGTCGCAAGTATAACATTCGACTCAACTCCCTTAAGTGTGTCTTTTACGTTCTTTTCGACTAACTTCTATGCTCTATTATGTCCAAATATGGTATCACTCTTGACCCTCTCAAAGTTCAAGCCATTCTCAAATTTCCTCCTCCTTGTACCCTTCACCAGTTTCAAAGCCTCCAAGGAAAAGACAATTTTTTCTTCGTAGGTTTGTCCCTAACTACGCCACCATTGCACATGGATTTCTTAGACTCCTTTGATCTAACATTACATTTTTTGGGATGACCAAGCTCAACATTATTTCGATGCCCTCAAACATGCTCTCACTTCTGCTCCCTTGATTAATCCACCTTACTTTGAGAGGGATTTCATCTTGTATATCTCTACATACACCTATTCGATTACTAGGGTCCCAATCCAAGAAGATTCTATAGGATATGAGGATGTCATCTATTATGTCAGTAAGAACCTTCATGGTCCCCCTGTGTCCTATTCACATGAAGAAAAGTTGGTGATGACTATTGTGTTCTTAGTTCAAAAGCTTCATCATTATAGCCTTATTCGTACAACCAAAGTTATGACCAATTCCAGCCCCATGGCCTTCCTATTGAGTCGACAGGTCATTAATGGAAAGTATGCCCATTGGATCATTATCCTTCAAGAATTTGATCTCAATTTTGTCACACCCAAGAGTAAGAAAGGTTTAGCCCTTGTTGAATTCATTTCCAAATTTCCCATTGGTGCGCAGATCCACCAGTGAGTGATGACCTTCCAGATGAACACTTGTTCACCATTACCTCAGTTTATCCTTGGTATGATGAAATCCTTACCTATTTATGAACCCAAAAAATTGTCCCCCATCTCACTCATGATGATCTAAAATGTATTCAACAACAAGGCCCTCGCTATCTTATCATCTGTGATGATATTTACCATTGCAGTTTCAACACTTTCCCCTTTCATTTGCTCACCCATGTTGAAGCTGAGAAAGTGCTCAATTCCTGCCACTAGTGCTTGTGGTGGTCACCTCTCTACAATGGCCATTAGCCATAAAATCATGTGCACGAGTGATATTTGGCCTTCTCTCTTTAGCAATTGCATGTAGGTAGTCAAACACTGCCCTAATTTCTAGTTATACACCATAAGGAACGCAATCCATCTTCTCCTCTCCATCCTATTAGCACAGCCAGTCCTTTATGTAAATGGGATATTGAATTTATGGAGTGTTTACCCCCATCTGTTAATAACCATAATTATATTATCGTGGTTGTCAACTATTTCACCAAATGGGTTGAAGCCATTCCAACATTCAATAACATTGTGACTACTCCAACCCTATTTTTCTTTAACCATCTTATTACTCGATTTGGGGTTCTGAAACTATTGTTCTCTGACCATGGCTAACACTTTGAAGATGAGATATGGTGTGAGATATCCTCTCTGTTGGGCTTCGAAAATCAATATTCATCATCTTACTAACCCCAAGGTAATGACCAAGTTGAAGCTATCAACAAAATAATAAAAATTATTCTTTAGCGGATGGTGAAAAAACACAAGACCAACTTGCATCTTATGCTCTTCCTTGCTTTGTGCGCCTATAGAAATTATATAAATAATACCACTTGGTTCATTCCTTTCCACCTCGTTTTTTGATAGGAGGTAGTCTTACCAATCTAGTGTGAACTCCTCCTAGATACCAACCTCTAGAACAATGACTTATCATGCTTGAGCATGCCAATGAAGACCATTGTGTTGCATTGCAAACCATTGAAGTGGCCAAAAAGCGCACCAAATCTCAGTATGACCGAAAATTCCACCCTTGCACCTTCCATAAAGGCAACCTTGTTCTCATGTATGATGAAGCTCATGATGTCCTGGGCATGAAAATTTTGAACCATTTCTGCTAGGACTTTATATCATCCGTAAGTTATTAGGAAAAGGGGCATACCTTTTATAGGGTCCAGAAGGATAATTCCTTCCTATCCCTCACAATGCACCCTACCTCAAGAAATGTTACCCATAACATTTACCATTGAAATGTGTGTACATTTTTCTATTTCTTTCATTTAGGTAGGTTGCATCCCCCACCATCTTATTCATTGTATTCTTGCATCTTTCAGATGGTTCCATCATCCACACCTCATATCATTTATGCCGATGGTGCAATTCACTTCTCCAGGAATATAGCCTAAGCATCTTGGGCCATTTATACCCCCTTGCATTAGTTAGTCCACTCCAATGGTGTTTGCATTGGATTTACCACCAATAACTAAGCCGAATATGATGTTGTGATAGGTTTGTTAGTCAATGCCCTTGATCATCACATCCTTCACCTTCATGTTTGTCTTCATTCCTTTCTACTTGTCATGCAATTGAACGATGTTTATCATGTGCGTAATCCTATCCTATTTAGAAAATATCTACGAGTCAAGCTTTTGGCATGTGAATTTGAATCCATTACATTCAGTCATGTTCCTAGAGCCCAAAATCACTATGTAGATACCGTTGCAAATAATATTCTATATTGGCATTTACCACATGCATATACACGATGACATCCATAGCATAAATAAATGACGAACCACAATTGTCACAAAAATACATAACCATATTATGTATAATAATATCTAACATATAGTGTTTGGAGTCTAATACTCTAAATACATCTGACATGTTCATTTGCATGTTATAAAAAGAAAAAAATGGGGACCCACATGCCCATATGCCTAATCACTATCATCTGGAGGCTCCCAAGCCAATGGCTCCATTCCACTAGCCTGTAGGTCTTGTACTACCTTACTGGCCATAGTAATGTGCCACATGATTCCTTGCCACTATGACAGAAGACTAGTGCACTCATATGTATATTTATCTTCTAACTCATGCCACCTGCGCTCTGTCACCTCGGTCAGTAGCATGTCAAATCTAAATTGGAGATCCTCTAGTAGAGCATCACTAACTGATCACCATTATGATGAAGAACCACCCTAATTTTCAGTCCCAGGAGTTGCTGCTTGTCCCGTATATCCTGCTAGCCTCACTGGTGCTATATCTTCATACCAAAAAGTTTAGAAATCAATATCACATACACATATTCCAGAAACTATAAATTCATCAAATATATAGCAATGTTCAATCACCATCTGGACCCCATGCTCGTTCTGATGAATGTGGTAAGTCAGGATCTCCCTTATAGTTCATTCCACTATACATATAATCATCTATGTATAGTGGCATATGGTCCCAATGAGAAAAAACCTAAGGTTAGAACACCTATATGACTCCACCTCCTACTCCTCATCATACTAGATGCCCCTAGTGGCACATCTTGAGCTCCTGTGGGCTCGCATCATGGATTTGTACATGAGGGCGGATGGTCAGGATCTTCTCGAAGAAGAATGAGCATAACATTGTCTCAAAAGAAAAATATCATTGGTCCTTTTCCTGCATAGTTTCAAATTTCATTTCGATGACGACAACATCATTCAGGCCCACCCATCGTAGGTACCCTCCAACACGCTCTCCACCAGCATCATCTTCCCCCCCAGTGATGTTGTGGAAGGCATGATTAGCCAAAATCCAAAACATTGTTGTGACTGTAGCTCGAGTCTCAATCCTCTCTAAGTCACAGATGTGAATGGTTGTTCCCTTTCCATGAATACCCAATACATAGTGATGATCAAACAACTCTCCCATATGCATCCCATGAGGCAACACTGGATGTATCTCCCCCACCACCCTCAGGGGGGCACTCCTATCAGAAATATATGTCCTGGATCATGATCTCCATGTTATGCCCTAGTACTACAAAGGAATCCTTATATGAGTTGTGACTGTAGCTCGAGTCTCAATCCTCTATAAGTCACAGATGTGAATGGTTGTTCCCTTTGCATGAATACCCAATACATAGTGATGATCAAACAACTCTCCTATATGCATCCCATGAGGCAACACTGGATGTATCTCCCCCACCACCCTCAGGGGGGCACTCCTATCAGAAATATATGTCCTGGATCATGATCTCCATGTTATGCCCTAGTACTACAAAGGAATCCTTATATGAGTTGTGACTGTAGCTCGAGTCTCAATCCTCTATAAGTCACAGATGTGAATGGTTGTTCCCTTTGCATGAATACCCAATACATAGTGATGATCAAACAACTCTCCTATATGCATCCCATGAGGCAACACTGGATGTATCTCCCCCACCACCCTCAGGGGGGCACTCCTATCAGAAATATATGTCCTGGATCATGATCTCCATGTTATGCCCTAGTACTACAAAGGAATCCTTATATGAGTCCCATTAGTTCACAATCCTTGATAGCAAGGGCTCACCAACCATCATCAATGGGTTCTCTAAGTGCTTCAGCACCCCATATCATGCCAAAACTCATTTGACTGCTTGACACCTTTACTTGTGCCAAATCTATTTCTCACCATGACACCTTTAGTTGTGTCATACCTACAACATACCATTATTTTTTTTTAGTTTAGATTCAAAGGAACACATCATGGGTTCAAAGCTTCAGCTCAACAGACACCCCCCATCTTGCTCTTTCTCTCAATCAAGAACATAGATTTTGCCTTCAAAACTACACTGTACACACTTCTTGGCCTAGTTTTTGCATTCCAAAGTGTATCTCAGGGCTCAAAAAGTGAGCTCCAACCGTGAAGAAGAAAACAGGTTTCCTTAGTGCATTGAAGCCCTAATATGAAAATCCAATCCACCAAAAATGACGAGTAAGGTTAGGCCACCTATCTCCAACTTGCAAATCCCAATTTTGATGGCGAGTTTGTCCGCTATGATCTCCATAAAATTTAGGGCCTTCTCCTCCTCTCTAAATTCTCCAACAACTCACTATGCACATGAGTTGGATTTGGGGGCAAGAAGTCCTTTTATAGGAGAAACCCATTTTTTTTCATTGCCCATTGCGACCAAACCATACCTTGGTTTGACTAACCATCAACATAGTTGGAAATATCTCACTAATTTATATAATGGGTCTCCCCTTTTTTTAGTAATGTGACACTTCACTAGGAAGCCATTTTTCCCAAGAGGCCTCACATTTCCACCTATTAAAATCAAATTTCTTCATTTGAGCAATCTATACTCTGGTACCACTTTACCCATGCCTTGGTTGACTCATGTGTCGATTTTTTCATGAGTAACCATAATTTAATCATGTTTTTACAGTCCCCTCTAGCCTCCCCCATGTGGCAGCATCATCAAGTCACCCTTTTTCAGAGCATCCAAGATGAGGCACCCTTACATCTATGGAGTCCGTTCCGAATCCAATTGAGTCCAGTTATAGCGTTCCATACATATTTGTGTCGTATCCATCCCATCGTGTTCATATTTGGCCTCCAGCTATACTACCCCATCTTTGAAAAGCCCTCGTTTGAGTAATTGACCATCCCCTTCAGAATCGAGCCAGTTGCTGCCAAGTCAACCGTGCATATTATTCTCTTACAAGGAAAGTCATCCATCCTCCACTCATCTTGTTTCCTTCCATCATCATCCCTAGTGTCATTCCATTAGTCACTCTACTATGATACCTCGTGCCTTTGTTAAGGATTCTCATTGCCTTAACTCTGGCGGGCCCTCTTTTGTCGAATTAAAAACATTTATTCTGTAAGTATGGTCTAGAGGGTGGTGTACCTTGGTTCCAACCTTCATCTTTTTTCGGTGCCTTGGATCAAACAAAGGAAATTATCATTTCCATTTGACCTGGTTGTTTCTCACCTGCTCAACTCCAACTCATTATCATACGTTTGATAATCCTACACTTTATGGTTTGGTGACCCAGATGATTGTCCCAGTGATTCTTGGGTGTGTGTGAGATATTCCAAACCTCATGAAGGGGTGGCCCTTTAGGTAGCCACCCACATGCCCAAATCTATGTAGATTTTGATCCAGCCTCAGATGTAGTTCTATAGATGTGATGGATTCAATTTTCGTTGCTTGCAGTGCCCACAACATGCATGTATCCTTCAGATGATCCATTCAAATCTTCAAATCCCTTTCATGTGTAGTAGGGCTTCTTTAGTTGTGACCCCCCCCTAATAGTCATATGTTGTGGGGAAATATGTTATCACCAAAAAATTGATCACCTAACCATTTCTAATTAGGTGGATTGAAAGACACCATGTAGATCAAGTTTACCATAGTAAAATCACTTTCACCATGGGAAACAATTTAGTAAACCATTTTTATTATTTTATTTCTGATTAAAATTTAAAAACCCCCATGAGAGTAATTGAATAAATCATTATTTATTTAATTTTCTCTAAGAATAATTACTAAATCTCTATTCGATAATTATGCCTTGTCACATTTGACTAAATCACCTATGAATAATTAAATAAATCACTATTTATTTATTATTCCTTAATTCTCTTATTGGAATAATTGTTAAATCACTATATAATAATTATTTCAATTTCACACCATTCTTAATCCTCACAAAATAAATAATGAATCATTTTATTTGTTAATTATTTCTAAATAAAGATATTTACGCCGTAAGGCATTCCCTCCGAGAAAGACATCCTAAAATGTGACCTGTGCGATCCTCAACCATTGATTCTATGTGTTAGACGATTGGGGTGTTTTCTACCGTTAGATTTAATCTTTTTTTCATAGGAAAATGTTATTTTTTCCACTAGCTAGAAGACATAGAGGGAGGATCTGACAATGGGCCATGAAAGGCCAGGGCTCCTGGCGATGAGACTCTTCAGAATGACTAAACTGAAAAGTGTCTTCGCAGTGTTTCCCTGCCTGAGGGCAGCCTAACCAGCGCAGCTTTGTGCTGTTATATCACTATTTACACTGTCTCCTTCACACGGGGATTTCCTCGCTGCCTTATTTGCTTGCATAATTCACTGCTCAGGTTGCTTGCCCAATAATTTTTTTGTATTTTTGTGAGCTCAGAATAATTGAATTTGACGTTTAGCATATGCTGTGGCGTTTCTTGATAGTTTTGAACAGTTGAATTCGTTTACATTTGCCTGCTGGAGACCTGCCTTCTTCGCTGTTACCCAGAAGGGTGCCGACTTGGTCACTTTCTTCCAGTAAGATATTAACCTGCTCCTACCTTTTCTACTGCTTGTAGGTAGTTTATATGTGAAGATATGTTGAATTCTCATCTTTCCATTTAATCCTATCCTTGTGTTCATTGAATTTTTTATATCTTCATTAATCCTCATCATCACCAGTTATGAACTTAAGCACGCTGCTACTTACACCCATTGATGGTAGTCTTTGTGATCATGTAAACACATTAACCTATTGCCAGGTCAGTTGCAATTTATCGTGAGATGGCTGCTATAATTCTTTAGATTCATATTTCTTTATCACCATGTGATATTCACAAAGGGTTCGTCTGCATAAACAAGCTCTAGTACAATGCCCCATCTCAGGAAACTGCCTGGGAAGAAAAATGGTAAAAATGGTAAACTGAAAATGCATCTCAGTGCCAGATAGACCACAGACCAATAACGGAATAATCCATAACATGCTACAAGTCATAGCCGATTTAGACAAAGACTCCAGCCTGCACAACATTAGTAGCTATTAGTTCACAGTTCATATGCAATACCAAATGGATGAAAAGATGACATCAATTCATTCGAGTGGACTTGTCGCATTTATGTTTAAAGTCCACCATGACAAGCCCAATGTCAAAGCATAAGAGGAAAAACTCAACTAAATCGTGGAGTCCAAACAAATAACTCGTAGACTAAAAGGGCAGAAATCACACCTAACTAGCATAACATGTCCTACAAATCAAGATATATGCTATATATCACATCATATATATTACACTGGGCAAATTTCCAATCGCTTGTCCAGGGTTTTTCAAAATTTTAATAAAATGTGCTATGTGCCTAGTTACAAAGGTCATGCAGTGACCCCTAAAACAAATAGAAATTAATCCTCAGAAACTGATGGTATAGAAATCATGACAAACGAGAAGATTAGGCAGCACATTGGATAACCATTATGATAAACCAGAAAAATGAACAGAACTTGTGCCTCCAGCCTTGTTCACTGTGCCTGTGATTATTTCAAACGTTTTCTCCAAGACAATTCACATAAAAGAATACTAATCATTACTTTATTAAAATGAAATTAACACGTTCTTAATCAAGGATTTGTTAGGATCAAGCAAAATAATTATTTTGTGATATCACAATACTGTATAACTTTGCCAATGATTCTTATAAACGAAGATTAAGTTTGTGAGGTTTGTGGAAGCTGACAGTTGTATATTAGTTTGGAGAATTTTATGTGAACAAAACTGGTTTTCTCATTCTTTTGTAATAACTCATACATTCTAGCAACCATGTAACAAAGCTTTGTTTTGAGTTCACAAATGCAATTGCAGCATAATTCACTCCAAGACAATTTTTGGCACTTGCCCAGTTGCTGGACTTCCTTGCCTTGCCATTTAGGGCTACTACCATAACAGCAGTACAACACAAACCATTTCACATTCAGGAGCATAAGAATGAATATGGATAAAGGGATCTCCTGGATAATGATTATAGCATTCCATAACCTGCCAGTTACAAGACCAAGAACCCAAATTGCACTGCTACTGTTCATTCGTTAGTGGTTTTTGTGCCTAGAATTAATTGATTTATACATATTTGCGGCTAGCCTATCCGAAACCCTAAAATTGCACCTGAGCTTTGGAGTCATCAGGACTACACAACAAATGTCTAATAACCTAATAAGGAATTAAAAAGCATAAATTAGATAGTAGAAATTCAGCATAGCAATTAAAGTATGAGATGAGCTGCAACAGCAAATCCATTGGCAATGCAGCATTCATATTTCTTGTCCAAGGCAGATTAATCAGCCTTTCAAACTTGACAATATGTAGTATCTTTGTGTTTGACTTCTCATGCTACCGGTCCATCATCATGTCCTGGAAAAGGAGCTAACTCATGTCCTGGAAAAGGAGCTAACTCATTCAGGTCAATGAAACGCGGTTTCTTGACATCAGCAGGTTGTTCCCTTGTAAGTTTAAGTAAGCAGCTTTAAGTTTAACTATTAACATATACATATTTTCATTCAATGCATTGGTTAATAAGTATTCATTTTATCATTATGATTATTTTTTTTCATCAAGTATTCATTTTATCATGATGATTATTTTTTTTCATCCATTTATATATAATTATTTTACGTTTTACGTTATCATTGTTGTTTAAATCCACAATTCTGATTATAGATGCTCCCATTCTAATTAGATTTATATATCCTTGACATTGAGATGTTAGCTATAAGCATGATACAAAAGTTATCATTGTTGTTTAAATCCACAATTCTGATTATAGATGCTCCCATTCTAATTAGATTTATATATCCTTGACATTGAGATGTAGCTATAAGCATGATACAACAATTGCATTGCATATAATTATTATTCGTCTAAATATTTGTCCAATCTCTCTACTACATAGAATTCTGATATTTTTTCCCTCAGCAGTCAGGCTTCAATTATTCAAAGTTTTCCAGAACAGTCAGGCTGTATATTTGATGTTGGAATTGTTTCATATGCTTAAGGATTTCAGGACTATATCACTACTACGCTACTGGAGTTTACAATCTTTAATTTTGTGACTGAATAAGGAGAACGCGATTGTATTTAGTACAGATAAAACAAGTTGACATTATAATGTTTCAAACAGAAATCACCTGGTATACATAGCTCTTACCGTACATAGATTCATAGCATAATCAGAAATAAAACATCGAACGTAAGATTTATCTTTTTCAACAAATGGTATAGCAATGCTATTACCAACTAGGTTACAATTGCTTAGCGTGTACGATTAATGTGTTCTACTTGCCTTTCACTTCTTATATAAACTCTGATAAGAGAACATCCTACCAGTAGGCAACAATTAATCTACAGATCATATTGCCTCATAGTCCATTCATTAGAAAACACCGATTAGAGCATTGCGTATGTGACCAATTAAACCAGCTGAACTTCAATGTAAAAAATCCATCAAATATTTCGACAGATTCACTCCAAGACAATTTTTGGCACTTGCCCAGTTGCTGGAATTCCTTGCCTTGCCATTTAGGGCGACTACCATAACAACAGTACAACACAAACCATTTCACATTCAGGAGCATAAGAATGAATATGGATAAAGGGATCTCCTAAAATTTGTCATAATGTTGATCATTGTCAAACCTAGCAATACCAGCCAGTTATGAACTTAAGCACGCTGCTACTTACACCCATTGATGGTAGTCTTTGTGATCATGTAAACACATTAACCTATTGCCAGGTCAGTTGCAATTTATCGTGAGATGGCTGCTATAATTCTTTAGATTCATATTTCTTTATCACCATGTGATATTCACAAAGGGTTCGTCTGCATAAACAAGCCAGTTATGAACTTAAGCACGCTGCTACTTACACCCATTGATGGTAGTCTTTGTGATCATGTAAACACATTAACCTATTGCCAGGTCAGTTGCAATTTATCGTGAGATGGCTGCTATAATTCTTTACATTCATATTTCTTTATCACCATGTGATATTCACAAAGGGTTCGTCTGCATAAACAAGCTCTAGTACAATGCCCCATCTCAGGAAACTGCCTGGGAAGAAAAATGGTAAAAAATACCACTCTAGACGAATTCTATCAACAGGAATCCCAATATAACCTGACATGATCGAAACCCAACCATCTTTCAACTTTTTATACAACATAGTAAAAGACAACCACCAGAATGAACCCTGTGGTACCGTAGAGAGAACCTCTTATGCCTGTAAAATTCAACAACCGAAAAGGAGTTCCAAACTTCCAAGGTGTCCTGTCTTTAAAAAAACACTGCATTCCTTGTTACTGTGGCAACCATCTCTGGCAATTTTGCTGTGGCAAGTGTAAGATTTTCGGAAATGTCAGAACAAGTGCTGACTTTCAAACCCTCAGCAAACTGAAAATGCATCTCAGTGCCAGATAGACCACAGATCAATAACGGAATAATCCATAACATGCTACAAGTCATAGCCAATTTAGACAAAGACTCCAGCCTGCACAACATTAGCAGCTATTAGTTCACAGTTCATATGCAATACCAAACGGATGAAAAGATGACATCAATTCATTCGAGTGGACTTGTCGCATTTATGTTTAAAGTCCACCATAACAAGCCCAATGTCAAAGCATAAGAGGAAAAACTCAACGAAATCGTGGAGTCCAAACAAATAACTCGTAGACTAAAAGGGCAGAAATCACACCTAACTAGCATAACATGTCCTACAAATCAAGATATATGCTATATATCACATCATATATCACATCATATATATTACACTGGGCCTTCTCTTCTACTGGAAACCGAAGACATCTTCTATGGCCTCCTTTAGCCTTTCTGATAACTTCACACAACTCTATTACAAAATTTCAATTGCCAGTCATTTTTCTCTTCTCATATATCGTCTTGAAATCAGATGTTAGATCAATTAAGAATAATAGTTTAGATACTGGCTTATGATGCTCATGAAAACAGGCAGAATGGACACTCTATTTTGATGGCTTAGGGTTTATAATCACCTTGCATATTAAAGTAGTGTCAATGTTTATAACTGAAATATTTCAAAATAGACTGAGCAATAGAAGTATGAATAATGCATCTTCATGTAGTGGGTATAAAACACTCCATGATATGTTTCAATTTAGTTATTCTTTATGTAATTTTTGCAACCTAATAAATTGTCATTTTGTCAATTGGGTGAATCTTGGGTGGTTGGGAGGAATGATTGTTATGTTCCTTGCCAAGATTCAATTTCTGCAAGTGACATATTGAGTATATAGTTGTAATGGGTTCAACCTTGTTGTTGAATAATCCTGAAGAATATCTTACCTTTGTCTATGGATTGAGAGATGGCACCCTTCATTATATAGTTAATAAAAAAATTATTAAAAAAATATTAAAAAATGGTCATTTTCAACAAAAATAAAAGCTAACCCAAATTCATATCATATGTACTGAACTTTTTTCAAATGCACAGGAATAGATCCTTACAATTGATTCAGCCTTCATTCAGCCTTCAGCCTTGCCTTCAAGTATTTAATTTAATTTGTTTTTGAATGATTTCTTTATTGATGTTGTTTAGTTACATTTAATTTTTCAAATTACTTTCAAATTAGTATTAAAAAATTTATAGACAGTAATATTTATGTATGGATATTATAATTCGAGGTGGAGTTCTACATAATTCGCCGTAAAGCGTTCCATTTGAAATGAACTTTCCTCTCACTTTGCACCCTTAGATGATATGTTAGATGATTGAGCAATGTTCAGCCATTCGATCACACTGAGGTAAAGGTAGTCTAACCGAGGTAAAGGTAGTCTAACCGCCTAAGCAGCGCAGAAATACCGCAGGGTTGTTACCCACCAGAGAAAGATTATGCTGGTATAGGTAATCTAACCGCCTGAGCAGCGCAGAAATACCCCAGGGTTGTTACCAGCCAGAGCACATTAACCAGCAGGGCCGCAGAGCTTGAGGGGAGATATTAGGATGAGATTATGGTCGGTGGTTCTTCTAGAAGAGCTCTGCGCTTGGACAAGGGCTTGCCCATATCAAAGGGGGATTTACATAATTTTTGTTGGCCATCCACTCTCTCGTACAGAAAGAGAAACCTTTAGGCGAACCAGACTTCAAACTCGCAATTGGGTAGTTGATTTGTTGGAAAATTTTTGTAGCAGTTGGTTGTTATAATGTGGTAAGTGTTTTTTTTAAGACCTTGTTCAGTTGCTTCCCCACTATGTTTTATACAATTTATCTGGCGAATGCTAATCTTACCCCTTCTTTTTTGCTACTTGTAAGGTACAACGACCACCTGGAGCAAAAAGGTCAGGTAGACATGGAGCAGGTCTAAAGTACTTTGTATTTCCTGGCAGAGCCTAGAAAGTTTGAAAGCTTCCATGCTGGGTCTATTTTTCGGGTGGATTTCATCCCCTTTCCACGTTCTGTTTAGGGTTTGGCTGAGATGTTGAGCCCAACAATTCCAGGTAAACTCCCACGCCTTGCCCAAATCAAAACTTATCTAATTGTTGTGCTCTGTGCAGTTTTAGCCTATAAATATTCGGTTTGGGTGTGAATGTAGGTTAGCATTTCAGGAGGATTTCCATCGTCAATACAACTACAAAAAAATCCCTTTTAAGGCTTTACACTCTTTTCGGGGCTAATTTCACTTTCCCTGTAGCTCTAAAGCTCAGCTATGTTTTCTTTTGGTTAATATTCCTCTGTGGTACTACTTGTTTAGGTTTTCACTGGAATACATTTATATATGTATTTGTTTTGCACTGGAATGTGAAAAGAGGAAATCAAGGAAATTCTCGATTGTGTTTATAGGTATCATAAAATTTTTAATTCCACTATTCTTCCCTTACCCATTTTCTCTGAAAATTCCTTCAACGTAACATTATTCCATTATTCCATACAGGCATTGGAACGAAAGTCTTAAGCCCGTTGCAGATCTTGAGATCACTGCTTTGGGATTTCGACTTCTTCGGCTGCATCGGTACACTGTAACTCCAGGTGGGTACTATGGATTGTGTTTCTTTGCAAAAGGGTAGAAGTTCAAATCCCCAGGGGTATAGTATGTATATTTTTCTGAAAGATTCTGGAATGGTAGGGATAGGAATGAGGTCTTGGCAAGCCAGTGTTTCTAGAGTAGAAGCAAAGAGATATTGTCAAGGTTATAGTTCAGATTATGCACGCTTAGCGAAAAGTGTTTATAAGTAAGTGAGACCTCAGATTCAATTTCACTTTCATAATTTCTCTTCATCCTTTTTTCCAAATTTAGCATAATTTGCAGGTTCCTTCCTTTTCATCCCTTGGTGCATATCATTGCAGAAATATTGCAACGCTCAAACCCGTGGGAAGTATACACACAAAGAATTAACAGTACTTGGAAATTGCTGCTGACAAACATCAATTGAATAAAACATACAATAGAATATTTACTCTTCACACCATATAGATAAAATTTGCTTACCATTTATTTCAGGAAAAACTGCATTGTAACCTGCTGGAATAAAAACTGTCACGTTCTAATTTTTCCTCTTTCTAAAATTGTTACTTCATTTTCTTCCTTTTTTTACTTTGCTACATACATTGAAGCCAGTTTCTATAGAAAAATAAAGAACTATTGTAAAACAGTTTGATTCTTTGTTCCAAGTCTTAGTTTTCAATTGAAACTAGTCCTGTAAAAAAATAAAGAACTGTTGAATAACAGTTTGAATCTTTGTTGCAAGTCTCAGTTTTCAATTAAAACCAGTATTGTAGAAAATTAAAGAACTGGTATAAAATAGTTTGACCTTTGTACCAAGTCTTAGTTTTCAGTTGAATGAATTGTCTTTGCGTTACTTTTGTAGCGTTCCATCATTTTTTCTGGCGTTCTGGCGTTTTGGATGAAGCTAGAGACTTTGCCACAAAATATTTAAGAGAAGCTCTTGAGAAAAGTGAGATTTTCACTACATGGAACAAGAAGCAAAACGTAAGCTAGGAGGTAACCTAATGTCTAGACATGTCGACTCGCTTATTTGTTTGTCTCCACGGAAGCGATTGAATGAGTTTCTAATATTTCATTTGCCATTGCCAGATTCAATACCAGTTGGAGAATTCTTGGCATGCCAGTGTTTCCAAAGTAGAAGCAAAGAGATATTGTCAAGGGTATAGTTCATATTATGCACGCTTAGCCAAAAGTGTTTATAAGTAAGTGAGACCCCAGATTCAATTTCACTTTCATAATTTCTCTTCATCCTTTTTCCCAAATTTAGCATAATTTGCAGGTTCTTTCCTTTAGTGCCTGGCTGATAATAATAATAAGACTGACCAGGTGCTCCATTTTTATCCAATTTCAGGCTGCCCAGAGTAAACAACCAAAAGATTTTAGAATTGGCTAAACTGGACTTCAACATTATCCAGGCAATTCATCAAAAAGAGATGAAGCATGTCACTACGTAATAAACCAACCTAATGATTTATGCTATTATTCCAGAATGTAATGTATATCCACTCTATTCTAATTACTCAGAAATTAGTTACTCAGTTTCTAATTTCTTATAATTCCTTCTTTGAATGATGAAACTTGTTCTAATTCCTTCTTTGATTGATTCTGCTCCAGAGCTGGTTTAAACATTCAGAGTTCCCTTTATTACCCTTCGGTCGAGAGAGGCCCGTGGAATGCTTTTTCATAGTAGCGGCGAGCACGTATGAGCCCCAATATGCCAAATGCAGATTCCTCTTTTCAAAAGTAGCCTGCTTGAATACTGTTCTGGATGATATGTATGATACATATGGAACCCTTGATGAATTGAAGCTATTCACTGAGGCTGTCAGAAGGTAGGATGTTATTGCAACCATCTTCATCTACATTGACATTGTGTATCATCCTAATTATCTTATGTTGGCTCTTTAGATAGGACCTCTCCTTGACAGAAAGCCTTCTAGACTATATGAAACTCTGCTGCAAAATCTTTTAGGAAATTGTTCACCAAGTGGTTCGGGAGGCAGAGAAGTTACAGGGGTGCGAATTGCTTGGCTTTTTCAGAAAAGGAGTAAGTAATACGGATGAATTTGTAAATTGTTTTTATCTACCTACTGAGCAGACATCAATATTGTAATTATTTTCTATTCTTAATCTTGAATTCATCAGTGGGAGGAATATCTTATGGGGTATTATGAAGAAGCTGAATGGTTAGCATCTGAGATTCTGAGTGAGTGCCAAGCTTGGAGTAATACACTTGCCTTATGTGCGTATGCTCCAGATGAAAGGGCAGGAGAAACTAGCCAAGTATGTGAATTAAAATTAACATATTGTCAATTCAACAACAGAATTAGACCATATTACTTAATGTTATGCAAATTCTAATAAATGAATGTTGCAGCGTCTCCAGGGACGAAATTTATGGCTGAACATTGTTGTCATCTTTGGAGGGCATACAAGATATGGTCAATTGGGAAACAATAGCTGATGTTCAAAGGCAAGATGGATCTTTCTCAGGCTCACGTGCTTCTACTGTCTGCGTCTTCATGCACATTGGAGACATCAAATGCCTTGAATTACTGAACAACGTGCTCACTAAATTTGGCAGTTTTGGTATGTATGGAGGTTTCATGTTGTTTGCATCTTGGCCCTATCCTTGCTTTACTTTTTAAAATTCAATAAATTTAATTAACTACGCATACTGCAGTTCCCTTCCTGTATCCTGTGGATCTGCTGGAAGGCCTCTTAATGGTTGATAATATTCTACCTCTTGGAATCGATAGACACTTTGAAAAGGAAATCAAGGAGATTCTCGATTGTGTTTTACAGGTATCATAAAAATTTTAATTTCACTATCCTTCCCTTTCCCATTTTCTCTGAAAAATCCTTCAACTTAACATTTATGACATGTCCTGCATACAGTGATTGGAACAAAAGTCTGAAGCCCATTGCAGATCTTGATATCACTCCTTTGGGATTTCGACTTCTTGGGCTGCATCGGTACAGTGTAACTCGAGGTGGGTACTATGGATTGTGTTTCTTTACAAAATGGTAGAAGTTCAAATCCCCAGGGTATAGTATGTATATTTGTCTGAAAGATTCTGGAATGTACAGTGTAACTCGAGGTGGGTACTATGGATTGTGTTTCTTTACAAAATGGTAGAAGTTCAAATCCCTAGGGTATAGTATGTATATTTGTCTGAAAGATTCTGGAATGGCAGGGACAAGAATGATGTCAAAAATTGACCTCATTCCTGTCTATACAATTCCATGATTATTCCTATTCATGCTAAACTTATATCCATGGCAGATTTTAGAATTATTTCTGTTCATGCTAAACTTGTATTTATTGCAGATTCCAAAAATATCTTGGAATCTGACGATTAAGAGAAATCTACAATAACATAAAAATGCTGCTCCTATCCATACAAAACATTCTGGCAATAGAGAATTCAGTGCTCCAGAGATTTAGGAAATTCTGACTTAACCTTTAAATCATCATCATCTTCTGTTCTCTCTTCTAACCTTTGCACGTCGTATTAACAGCTATTTCCGACAACTTCAAAGATGCCGATAGGCATTTCTTTTGCTCTACCAGTGAATTTAACAAAAACTTGATTTCTTTAACAAAAACCTGAATAGAGACATAAATCAGTTATAAATTTATTTTAATTGATGGAGACACCTAATATGAACTTTTTCATAATGATACCAGAACATTCATTTCTCAGAAATAATCATTGCTCTATGCATAACGCATAGATCGAAAATAATTCGTTTTATATGGTGTATAGTTCCTTGCAAAATAGCCTTGATAATGGGAATTCGAGGATAGCCACCACTATGGAGCTAAAGCCAATTTAAGGACACATCAACTGGATATTTGAAATGGTGCAGAATAAGAGTTTGGCTTAGTGCGTAAGGATGAGCACTAAAGGGGGTTTATGAAATCTTTTGAGATGAGGAATTATTCATTAACTCTCAAAATAAAATAGGTCGTATTCTAAAGAGGTAATTTTTTCCCTTTTTCTTAGGCCGAATTTTCACTTGATTTTATTTTAAATTTAGTTAGAAATTGGGGAAATTATAGTTGCAAGTTGTCGAATTGATTCATTTCGAAATTTGAAAACACAATTTAATTAACAACGTTATAATATTAGTATTTCTTGATTATGTAAAAAAAAAACCAAAAAAGTGGCAGCATTTGTCTAACTTTTAGAGTCGCTTTCTTCTAGATGATAGCCTTTTGATTTGAAGACCTTGTTTGACTCTCTTTCTCTAGAAGAGGGAGTTGGTTAGCAGGGAAATTTTGGTTTTAAAGAAAGGCAATTTTCTGGTGTCGCTGGTATTCCTCAGGGGTTTATTGAATTAATTTTGTTCTAATTATAAATGGTTTGGTAGAATTTTATGGAGAGGCTATATTTGGTACTAAAGATTTTATAAATTTGTTCTAAAGCCAAATGATAAATTACTGTGAATTGTATAGCCATTACATTGCTTCATGTCATCTTATAAAAAAAAATTATTCTACCAAAGAGGATATATTGAAATTCTAGGAAGAGTCTATATTTGGTGGGGCTTTGACTAGAGGTCTTAGTCTTAATAAATATACTCCCCAGCCATATGATGGAATAGTTAATGTTTCTAACAAACTTTAAATGTGTAAGCCTCAGTGATTATTTTCTATCAAAGTGGCTTTGTTTTTATGATATTATTCTTTTAGGAACTCTCATTCCTAGTTAAGAGGAAATGTATTAGGTGAAGAATTTTGATTACAATGTTGCTTTAATATTGATAGATTTTTAATAATGTTTTGATAGGATTAAATAAAGTTTTTTTTTTTAAATGCTAGGATACAATATACTTAATATTTGGAGAAAATTTTACTGTGACCATATTTACTTTAAGGATAGACTTTATTGAATCTAAAATATGAGATTTAATATTTGAAGAAACTTTATAATAATGAATAGTGTTTTGTTCAACGATGTTTCCACTCATATGGAAGTTAATGACAACTTACTAATAATGTTTATCTTCGAAGATCAATCAAACAATGTTGCCTTCTTATTTTAGTGTTTTGTTTCATATGTTGAAGCTCCACATTATGTCTCAAGAGATTTATTTTTAGGGCCCAAGTTTATTCTTACCTAATTAGTAAGAGCTCCTTAGAAATAGATTACCCTTCTATATATTATGTCTATAATTGTTTATTTAAGAAATTTGATACAAAACTTGCTAAATGGTATTAAAAAGCATTTTAAGTGGAATAAAGATTTCAAGCATGTTTAAAGTCATATAATCTTTGCATATCAATTGTGCTTCTTGGTGGTTTTTAAAAATTTGTCATTTTAAAAATCAACAATTCTTGTTGTTATCATTTTGAAAAAATAATAATGAACTATTTTATTTAAGATTGGGTTGTTTTGTTTCAATTTTCCGGGTCATGGCCTTTCTCAATAAAGGCTCTCCAATACTTGTTAGATTGGAAAGTTCACTAGGTAAGGTGAATGAATATATATTTGTTGGGTCAAATGTCAAAGACCCAAGTCATGCTCACTTTGCAAATGATCCCCCTTCCTCACAAGAGATTGAGTGTTTAAAAAATGTGATGAAATTCCTAGATATCTTTCATATATCCTTAGGGTCTGAAGATTCCATGGAACAAAACTATATCATATAAACAATTCTAAAGAGATTCTAAATTAATTAATGTAAGTTGGTTGTAGAATCAATTTAGTACCATATATTTGGTACTAAAGATTTTATAAATTTGTTCTAAAGCCAAATGATAAATTACTGTGAATTGTATAGCTATTACATTGCTTCATGTCATCTTTAAAAAAATTTATTCTACCAAAGAGGATATATTGAAATTCTAGGAAGAGTCTATATTTGGTGGGGCTTTGACTAGAGGTCTTAGTCTTAATAAATATACTCCCAAGCCATATGATGGAATAGTTAATGTTTCTAACAAATTTTAAATGTGTAAGCCTCTTTGATTATTTTCTATCAAAGTGGCTTTGTTTTTATGCTAAATGGTATTAAAAGGCGTTTTAAGTGGAATAAAGATTTCAAGCATGTTTAGAAGTCATATAATCTTTGCATATCAATTGTGCTTCTTGCTGGTTTTTAAAAATTTGTCATTTTAAAAATCAACAATTCTCGTTGTTATCATTTTGAAAAAATAATAATGAACTATTTTATTTAAGATTGGGTTGTTTTGTTTCAATTTTCCAGGTCATGGCCTTTCTCAATAAAGGCTCTCGAATACTTGTTAGATTGGAAAGTTCACTAGGTAAGGTGAATGAATATATATTTGTTGGGTCAAATGTCAAAGACCTAAGTCATGCTCACTTTGCAAATGATCCCCCTTCCTCACAAGAAAAGGAGATTGAGTGTTTAAAAAATGTGATGAAATTCCTAGATATCTTTCATATATCCTTAGGGTCTGAAGATTCCATGGAACAAAACTATATCATATAAACAATTCTAAAGAGATTCTAAATTAATTAATGTAAGTTGGTTGTAGAATCAATTTAGGTAGATCTTTAAATTTCTAGGTATCCCTTTCTTTTTAGGCCTCAACAAAAGAGTTGTCGCAAGTTCTAATTCAATGAAATGAACAAAATGTGACAAAATGGATTATGAAGTATATGTTCTCAGTAGTTAGACACCAAATTTATATAAATGTCCTAGGTTCTACGCATGTTTATTATTCCTATATTAGTGTTCCTTGGCCTTGATTTATAGTATATTGGAAAAGGTTATGAGATATTTTACAATCTTAAGCCCAATGCATGCCTTGTCATATAAAATCACATTGTCCAAGGTAAATCAGTCTGTCAAATAAATTTTGCACCTTTAGCGTGAATTATGTTATGGCATGTAGAATCTGTGATGCATAACTTCTCTTGAACTCTTCAACATGCAACCTTAAGTAACAATGCTAGAAATAT
The DNA here is from genome assembly GCA_000404065.3 of Pinus taeda. NCBI lineage: Eukaryota > Viridiplantae > Streptophyta > Pinopsida > Pinales > Pinaceae > Pinus > Pinus taeda. The sequence continues at coordinate 110,075 of APFE030266914.1, read as the reverse complement.
TGTCTATATCAATGACATATGATCACATGATGTGTCACCATTGGCATACCACCCATCACCACCCAACAACACTGCATTATGCAAATTGCTAGCAATACTATACTCAATGTATATTCGACATTTTTTTGTAAAATTGTGTTCGATATGAAGAAATGAATCAGGAAGAAATTCAATGTCTCTGTTTTTGCTATGTATGCACCATAGATACACCAAAAAAAAACTAATACACATCAAATATTTTATTAATCCCCTCTGCTTTTGCATTTGTCCATTTTCTTCTATCAAACACATGCTTGTCACAAAAGGCAAGTAATTTCTTATGCTTGCATTCACATGGTTTTGTATGAGATGATTTCAAATTAGCGTTACAATAATCAGTGCAAGAAAAAAGTCATTTTACAATCTTAAGCCCAATGCATGCCTTGTCATATAAAATCACATTGTCCAAGGTAAATCAGTCTGTCAAATAAATTTTGCACCTTTAGCATGAATTATGTTATGGCATGTAGAATCTGTGATGCATAACTTCTCTTGAACTCTTCAACATGCAACCTTAAGTAACAATGCTAGAAATACTGTCTATATCAACGACATATGATCACATGATGTGTCACCATTGGCATACCACCCATCACCACCCAACAACACTGCATTATGCAAATTGCTAGCAATACTATACTCAATGTATATTCGACATTTTTTTGTAAAATTGTGTTCGATATGAAGAAATGAATCAGGAAGAAATTCAATGTCTCTGTTTTTGCTATGTATGCACCATAGATACACCAAACAAAAACTAATACACATCAAATATTTTACTAATCCCCTCTGCTTTTGCATTTGTCCATTTTCCTCTATCAAACACATGCTTGTCACAAAAGGCAAGTAATTTCTTATGCTTGCATTCACATGGTTTTGTATGAGATGATTTCAAATTAGCGTTACAATAATCAGTGCAAGAAAAAAGTCCATTCGAGAAGCAATGGAAACAATTTGCATCTCTCACAACAATTCCCTTCCTGGTGATCATCAGAATGAGCTTTGTGGCATTGTGGTAGCGCCCACAAACATGAAGGTTCTTGGTAATTTGGATAGTTGATTTAGGCATCTGTTGATAACCAAAAGCAATTTCAAGCTTCTCGATGTGGCCATAAATTATTTGCGCCTTGTCATAATCATCTACCTCCTTGACAGAGAGAGACCCTTCTTGTGATTATACCGAACCTTGATCACTATAGTCCCACTGAATTTCTCATTGTTGTATCGAGATAGAGTTTCACCCTTGACAGTGAGACAAACCTCCCATTTTTTATTGCCACTCATGTACTAAACAATCTCATTGCTTAGTTTGGTCATTTGGCAGACATTAATAAACTTATATTATCTTATATACATTTATTACTAAGTACATGCACATATAACATGGGGCATGTACTCTATAAGCGATATTTCTTACCTTATCCATTATCTCAAAAGATTCATATCTCAAGGCTTTGATTTTCTTCTATGGTCTTGTTGACATGGGAAAATGTTCCTTGTCAACTTCATCGGATTATTGGGCAAAAGGCCCAACTATTGAAATGGCAAGCTCGTTGGTTATGGACCAGCTACCATAATCTAGGATTGTTGGGTTAAAAATGAAATGCAACTAATAATGCAATGCAAGTGTGTAATATGAAATCTAGCCTAACTAAATCCTATTTATAAGTAAAGAATAGGTTGATATGAAATGAAATTAAATAGAAATGCTAAAAGAAACAATCCACTCACTGTAACTTATGATGATGAAGATGGTTGGGCGATGCTCGTCATGAAGCTCATGTAATCGGTGTATCTGGTAGAGGGGGTGTGGACAAAACTTTCTTGCTTAAAATCATCTATAATACCTACAAAAAAGAGGTGAGTCATTTTTTTATTTTGTCATTTGGTTTATAGTTTGTGGGAACTTTGAAATTGAACAATTTCACGCTTCAATTGCTAAGGCTCTGAATTGCTTCAATTGCTAAGGCTCTGAATTTTCATAAATCCTTCACTTTGAACATACCCTCGTTGGAATCTCCCTGCAACATAACATATGATAAAAAAGAAACAAAATTGCATAAAATTTTGACTTCTTTCCTTTATGCTATTGTTTCTTATATCATTGCCTTACGGCGTTTCCTTTGCAACATGTGATGCAAATGCTAGTTGACCATTTTGAATATCTTTCCCTTCAAAAAATATAATAAGGTATTCCTAATGATTAGATCTTCATTTTGTCAATATTATTTCATTATTTTCCATTTTTGAGATCAACCCAATACGTTGTTATAAATAAGATGGTTTTCCATTTTTGAGATCAACCCAATACATTGTTATAAATAATAGGGTTTTCCATTCATTCTTCACCATGGTCATTATCATTGTCACCATTATCGCCTTCTTGCATTTGAGCTCCCACTTGAGTTCTACACATTGTTTTGGGTATTTCGCATATTGTGAGAGAGAATCGATTACTGAAGCATCAAGGACATCAAAGGACCCATACCACAAAGGGGGATTTGCAGACCCTTTTTGTAGATCTCCTTCACTAGGTGTTATCAATAAAGACTATTATTCATTTAAAAGTCTTTCCATATTCGGTTATTACATTCGATATATATTGTTGTTTGTTGTTTTAGATCACAAATGTCTTTCTTTTGTATGTTTTTCTCATTTTATTATTGCATATATGAAGCATAAGCAACCACAAAATGTTGTTAGGGTCACTTGTCAATAGTGAATTAAGTGAGATGTTTTTGGTAGACCTTCCAGATAATTTCATACTAACATTAGGCATGCCAGGATCATATTGTGTCTAACTCCAAGGCTTGAGTGTTTGGTTGTCTTATGTAGTTCTGAGTGCAGGCTCCTCTTGCCACTATTATCTAATGGGATTTGAAGGGTGGTAATGTAATTTGTATGGTTGGAAATGTCAAGGAATCCATTCTAGATTGGTTAATTTCTTGGCTACTTGCTTGTAATCTTAATTAAGAAGACATATCTCCATTTAACATAAGCAATCCATATTTTTTATATAGTTGTATTTATCCTATATATTAAGGATAATATCCTTCTACATTTTTTAACTGAATCACACAAAATTATCACCATCAAAATCCAAATCATTATGTAATTCAAACATTGCAAGTAGATATGAGACAAAACTCTATTTCCATAGTAATTAAGGTGATTAACGGGAATATTGAGGCTTTCAAATAGGGTATAACTCAAAAATATAATCTAAGGGTTCAAGGCTACAAAACTATCAAATTCAATTATGAAGCACTTATATGTCAATTGTTGCAGTGTACACAACTAAGAACTGCAATGATAATAATCTATAATATATATTTATACAAGTGCGCTCCCCAAATATATTGCAACCAATACAAATCTACCACCAATTATGTCTTTTTAGTCACAATCATCACATAGAAGAAAACAAATTGTCACAAAAAATGGTAGCATGCATACTGGGGGAATGCATAGTTTCTTGTATTGGAGTTTTAATAAAGTTATGATACCTTTATTGACCCATAGAAACCATAATTCTTAGACTTATAACATCCTTTGACAATTTAACATTTTAATCACGCAAAATATGTTGTACTTAACAATGATAATGATTTTTCTCACAACAACAATGGGATCCACTTTCTTGAATATCATGCGCTAAATTAGAAACACATTAATTTTCATGGAGATGATTAGATATTTTAAGTGAAACTTTGAAAGAAGTCTACATGTAATTCTATTTTTCTAGAGGAATATAAAAGTTTTAAGGGTCTTCGATAAGGTTTCCCATCTAATTTTCAATACCATTCATGTTTGGTTCACTATCCCACCATTCCCCATGTCTAGGTATTTCCTCTACTATAATTCTTTGATCCCAAGAATTTTTTGCATTTGATGCCACCCAACATGGAGAGAGATAACATCCATACACTTTGTACACTTGTATGACTTGTATGAAGCCTTCATATAGTGAGGATGTCATTGTATGGCATGCATATATTCCTCCTCTTGTAATTAAATGATTGTATGGCCCATTTCAACTACACACACACACATAAAGGAGAAATTGTCTTAGGGAGAGATTATCCAATCTAGTAATGAGGAAATTGTAAACTATGGGGAGATTAGTAGCCTATAGAAGAGAGATATTCACCTAATATCCATAAATAATCCAAATTAGCAACTCCATATACTATTACAAGAAATATATAATGAATTCCATTGATATGACATCTCAGAAATGGATGACCAAAGGATAATCAGTTGTTGTTGGGTTAGTTATCTTGCTCTTAGGGACTATATTCATGGAATAACACCTCAAAGGAATAGTTGGTCAAGAATCCTCTCTGACTAAAAAAAATATGAATCCATTAAAGTACCAAGTAGCTTGGTGGGCTCCAGTATTGCAGAAATAATGTTATAACTCATGGGACTCCCTTCTTTACTTTTATCAACCCGGTAGTTCGTAACAAACTTGGAAGCGACAGTGCTATATGCACAAGTACTATCTCTTGCCACACGCTGTCACTTGATCAGATGGCACGAGTCCGCTAGGAGCTTAAGCCAACTTCTATGAGCTCCTAGAAGAAGCTTTTAACTGTGATGGATGAAAGCTAACTCAAGAGAGGCTAATCTACTTGCAGAAAGAAGTGGAAAGCTGAAAGGAAATGTAAACCCTAGAAAACCCTAGTTTTACCGACTAACCCTACTAGTGCAAGAAAAGGGATGAAAGCTGTAGAAATGGATGCCATTGACTCTTGGAAATGTAAATTGCATGTGACTAAGCTACTTCTGAAGTGAAATCTAAAAAGGAACATCTTTTTGTATTTTTGAGTAATCTTGTAGAATTATTATGCATGTGCTTTAATTGTTTTTTACTGTTCAGAGGTTGATTGGCAAAAGGAAATGGGGTAGGAACTTGTAGGAGGTTGGGAAGGTGAAAAGAGGCCCTAAGAGGTCCCTAGCACCCTTCCAATGAGTTTCACAATGATCAGATCTCGAAACATTGCTCACGTGATCTTCTACAAGAAGTCTGTAGGGGTTCTACAAGATGTTCTACAGGATGTTCCAAAAGAGGATTTTGGAGGGTTGATGGTGGAAAAACAGTGGAAAAGTGGAAATGGAGGTTGGATGAGGATGTTAAGGGATTTAGAACCTAGTGAATGAAGCAGAGGAGTGATTAAGGTGATTGGAGTTGTTCAAGGATGGAGGAAGCAATGTTGCATAAGAATGTAGAAATTAGGGCAAGGTGAGAAAATGTGGCAAATGTAGGGAAGGAATCTGAAGTAGGGGGTTGGAGCAGGTTGTATGATGGAGGAAGGGTAGGCAGGGAGGTATCACAGGTGTTCTATACACTATTTTCCAAAACTGATCAAACAAAGACTAGGAAAACCAAAGATCTAGCTATTTTGACCTAATTTGACCTAAAAACCAGAAACATGATGAACATAAGTTTATTGGCAGAAAATAATGCAAGATAAATATGAAAACTAAGCAAGAATAGATCTAAACATGTAAGCACAACTGGTATCAACTTTCCTAACTAAAAATCTAACACTAGAAATTGCATGAGGAGGCAAAAATAGTGTTTTTGTGGTAGCAAGTATGCTTTGGTCTCAGCTCATGGTCCCAAGAAGAGAGAGATGAGATCAAGGATTGCTTGGTGGCCTTTTTTAGGTCTTTTCCTTTACCAAACTATCAAATCAACCTAAAGCATGAAAATCTATTTCAATCATCAAAAATGACCTAAGTAACAAAGCAAGATTTTAATCTAAATAGCAGAAATTATTCTATGAATGCAACAAGAACACATAAAAGTACACAAAGGAGGTACTAGCACTTGGGTTGGGCCCAACCCCAAGAGCTACAACCTCCTAAGAGAAGCTCAGAGCTGGTGAAAAGTGAAACTGATCTCCATTACTCAAAAAATAACCATGTCACAAAAAATGTTTACAGCAAAAGCTAGAAAATGAGCTGAAAGGCAGAGTAGCACTAAAGTGTGAAATACAGTTGTTCAAGAGCTAAACTACCAAGGCTTGAAGCCTTCCTACTTATGCACCACGAGGACCTCCAAAAACCCTCCTTAACTTGAGGGGCTTGGCTACTCAAAACTGCATGTAATTAGCCACTTCACAAAAGCTGCTCAGCTGCCCTTGGAAATCATCTTTGGTGGGATATTGAACTCTGAGCTGATGGTGGAGAAATAGAGGAAGGGGCCATTTAGTGCAGGAGACACCCTTCCTACTAATCTCAGCCTTGTTCCATTATATTTGGCTGTCAACTGGCTCATAAATGCTCGACCTTGGTCCAAAAGATGTCCAAAAATTTTCAATTAGATTTCATGGTCAAGTGACTATTCTCATTCATTGATTAACATAAATATACTCAAAAGCATGCATAAACTATGAAGAATGGTGGATTAATTGAGAATAATAGGCAAAATGAGCCCAATAAGTTACCCATTTTTGGGGCTCAGCATCACCCCTGTGCTAAATGGGTTACTCATCCTCTGAGAAACTAATCCAGTTCATCATCTTTGATTGATTTGACTGCCTTTCTAACATCCCAGGCTTTTGAGGTGATGTCCTCTTCTCGTTCATGAAACCCATTTTCTCTCTACTTCCTCCCATTGCCTGTGCTCCTCTTCTTCTTTGACCCCTTCCAATAGTCCTAAAAGCAAGGGGGGGACTGAACTTTAGGCCAATCCAGTTGGCCTGCAGATTTTGCATTGACTGTTTATAGAGTGGTACTCTTGCAAAGGCCTCGCTCATCCTTGTTGGGGAGTGGTATTCTCTAATTTTCAGACTGTGGGACAGTGTGTTCCATCTCCTTGTGCAAGCATGAATGCAGTTATCCCCCAATAGCCTTTCCATGTCTTCAAAGTGAGCAATGACCTGAGCTTGTTGTTTCAATGTAATCTGGGAGAACTTGAGGGTTGCTGGCTAGGTGCTGATGGGCATATATTAAAATTGAGGTATCCTTTGGTTCTGCCCTGATCATGAGTGGCTCACTTAACTCCCTATTCATAATATTCTGAATCTTTGTTGCCCTCTTTTCCTCATGATTTAACTAAGAGGCCATGGCCATAAGTTTCATGTCTCCCAATGCAGCATTGAGGCCCCACAGATTCATGTTTGGAAGGGCCAAGTTGCGTAAATCGAATTTTGATAACTTGGTCTTATCTTCTGTTGAGCTATTGTCACACAAAGCCATGAATTGATGGTAATTCTAAAATGGAATGGTGCCCCTTTGGGCCAAGGTGTTAATTTGAAATTGCAACTATTGATCTTTAAGATATAAGGCATATGACTTAGAAAATTGAATACATTGTAAGGCTTCTACTGCCCAGCTGGCCATGTAGGCCAGTTGGGCTTCTTTCTCTTGCACCTGTTGCCTTAAAAACTGTATTTCTTCTACTGCCTGTGACTCCTTTTCCTGTAGCAGTTTTGTTAGCACCTCAACCTCAGCCTACAGCTTGTCCTCTCTCTGTTGTTCATTAGATGTTTCCTTGTCTACCGGAGGCCCTTCTTACTGTTGTTGTTCTCCCAAAATGGATGGCCTATCTTCCTTATGACTTCCTTGTAGCTGTAACGGCTGTTTCAGAAGCTCATTCGCCTCCTGTAATTTGGCACTTTGACTGCTTTCCATGTGCCTCACCATGGCCAATTATTTTCTTGATTCCTTGAGTTGTTCTTGCAGGTGGCCTATGTCTGCCACACCCTTGGATTTGGCAATCCTCATCCAAGTGTGAGTCCTAACCCTTTCTTGTTCTAATGCAAAGAAGAGTGGCACCACAAACTTCTAGGGAATGATCTTCCCGGCTTCTAACAAGTTGTAGTATGAGCCCAAGCTAGGCTGAGGGCTTGGTTCCAGTATCTCCTCGGTATTTTCTTCTCCCTGTGATTGTTTGGCTGCCTTTTCCTCCAATTTCGTGGTTTCCTGTAACTTAGCTAGAGCTTCCTGTAGAGATGTGTCAGCTTCCTATAGAGTTGTCTTTGAGTCCATCATCCTAATTCTCTCTCTCCAGGTGGAGGTTTTTGGGCTTCCTCATTCATAGGTGATAGATATCTTTGAAGGAGACTGTTCTTTTGGTTTAGTTGTTGTGTCTTCAATGACAATTGGCTCCTTTGACTGTGGCTGGGGTCTGCCCACTTTGATCCTTGTGCTTCTCCTTGCTTTAAAGTACATGGAGGTTTGCCTCTTTCTCTGCCCTTTTTGTTTTGGAGGTGTGCTTAAGGTAACAAGCACAGCTGCTACCTCCCTTGCCAATATCTCAGGTGATTTCTCCTCTTGCTGTTCTTTTTCCTTGCTTCCTGTAGAAATACCTGTGTCAACTGTTTCTGTCTATGTTGCTGAGATCTCAAGGTGTGTCTTTTCCTTTTGTTTCTGTGTGCCTGCTTTGGCTGTGGCAGCCTTCATTTGGGCTTTTTTGGCCTTCTCTGTTCTACTCTGCATCCTCTTTTCCCTTGGTGTTTTTTCTGTTGTTTCTTCCTTTGTTTTAGGCTCAGCAATCTGGCCTATTTCCCTTTTTTATTTTTGTTCTTTCTGTGCTTGAATGTTCTGTGTTCCTTCACAATTGGTTTTCTCACCTTCTTTAGTATGTTCACCCTCCTCACTACTGGATGGGGGATGTTTTCAGCCAAAATTATAATATTGTCATCCGTAGACATGTTTCTGAAGATTTCCCAAGATATGGGAACAATGTAGGTGTGCAAAGCATCCTCCACCAATATTTTTATGAGTCCATGATGGGCCAAATGATCTGGGATCCCTTCATTTAACTTTGTACCACATTCAATTAGTGATTGAAGAAGGAAATAGGGGATGCTCAGTTTATTGGCTGGAGGCATGTCAATCCCATGCCTTAGTTCACACAACAGCCTGAAACGATAACCATAGATGATGCTAAACCTCCCTTCACATGTGATGTACTTCATAATTTGGAAATTGACTTCACTCTAGAGAGGAGGCAAGCTGGTTCTTCTAACCCCGCTTTTGTCTTCTACAGGATGCTCCTTGGGCAGAAAGAATGTTTTCTTAGCAACTTGGCCCAATGACCTCTCTTCTTTGCTCCAAGGGAGCCCCAATGTTAGACTAGTAACTCGACTAATGAGCTCAGTGGTAAGTTCTAGGGTCAAACCCCTAAAACTAACTATGGCATGTGTCTTTGATTTTGGTCTCAGGGACATTAAAAACTCCTCAGTTATCTGCTCATCATGACCTTGAATTTTGACAAAGAAGGATATCCAATTTTCTCGGGTAAAAAGTTCCACCACCTCAGGATGCTCATGCAGTTTGCTAGAGTCCGAGGGTTCTTTCCTTATGAATCCTCCTGGCATGGTGAGAGTTCTCTTTTTATGTTTTAATCAGAAAAGGAAATGCTCAGGCAACCAAATAGTCAATCTGAAATAGAGGTGTTAGCCTCCTGCTCATAGCAGGTATTCATCTTTCATGATCAGCATGTTTACAGGCCAAATATGTCATACTTTGCATGCCGCAATGTTCCATATTTGCTACTGAGGCAAGGAGGGCACAAACCTTGTCTGCAAGCATTTGGGACATACTAATGTGATGATCGAGACCCAGACAAGAGGAAGCACAAGAGTTCATTGTTCAATTGGTGCATATGCAACTATTCATAAAGCTCCAGGAAGACATTGTGGCTTTCCTCAGCACGACATCAAGGAAAGCTATTGTGGTTTGTCCACATTTTAAAAAGAATCTTTATTCAATTACCTGGATGATCCCATGGATCTTTCTCGCCTGGCTCCAGTTTCCCATTCCTGTCACTGAATTGGGGTTGAAAGTAGATACTTTAAAGACCTCTGCATCAGGATCTATCCAGAAGTATCCATGTTTAATTCTGTGATGGAAGAAGACAAAATGAGCAGTTCTGGAGGACCAAGCTCAACTAAAGATTTAGCATGGAAAAATTTGAATATGGAACATAGAGTCTATGGAAAACTGGCCCATGGACTTATTGGATCGCCTGTGGGTAAAAGTTGCATATGGGAGCCTATTTGTGCTTCCAGCACTGAAATTAATCCGGATAAGAGCATCATCTATACATTGAATCCAAGGGATAGAGAAGAAGGTAGGTCATCTTATTGGTCAGGTTAAGGAGAAAGCAGTAGAGATGCCCCTGAGACATTGAATTACAGGTTGCTCAAGAATTTGTCTGTTGTGCACGAAGTTAAATCACGTCCATTCCAAGCTTACTTCCAGGGGACTCCTATACATTCAGCAAATGCAGTCCACTTTGGATTTGGTTATTCTAGCTCATCTCCAGAAATCAAAAGTTCTGTATTGGATGGGTCAATGTTATCTGATAGATCTCCTTGTGAAAACTATATATGGACATATAGATCTCCAGAGTACCCGGTGTTAACAGGAGGAATTTTGATGATCATGGAGATTGAGACCCCTCATCATCTTTTATTTTTACATTACTTTATAGCTCAAGGATTGGTCGATGAACAACCACTTCTCTATGCAAGTCCTCTTACATCACCTCAAGCATTTTTAGGTACATTTCCCTGTCTTGTTCAAGCAAAAGATTGAAAATCAGAGATAGAAGGGTCTCCCAGGCATAACAAGGGAGAAAAACTGAGGACTGCTTGGCAGTATTGGAGATACTTTAATGAGAACCAAATAGTTGAGACTCAAAAATTTCAACAGCCAGAACTGGACCTTTTTTCAAGAACTGCTAAAACGCGTTCCTTTGGAGGTGGCTTAACATGTAACACAAATTAATTTTGTAGCAACTTTGACTTGCCAAAACCTATGGAAAGGTCATTCTTGAATGTCGTAAATGTGGAGTGTGTTAATATTCAAGTTATTTCATACTTCTCAGTATTCCGTGAATGATGTACCTCATTTCTATCTAAACATTCCAGGATTGGGAGACACTCTCTTTTCTTAAATCCTTGAAGGCAGTACTACGAGCTTCCAATGCAATGGCTATGATCACTTACCCATTTTCTCTTCTTACACCATTCTTCTGTACTAGATGGCAGCACATGGCAGACATTATTCTCTCTGTTAAGGCTATCCCTGATGAAGACAAGGAGTTAGCTAGATTGCTGACTCATTATCAAGGTATGTTAGGTTTTGTGCACATCCACAAGTTGGCATGTGTCAATACATAGGTTCCTACTATTTTGGAAGCAAACACATATTCTCTGAAGCTGCTACATAAAAAAAAATGTTGTTTTGGAGTGCTTGAATCAAGCTCCACTAGATGCTTCTAGTGGTGAATCTAATGGCACTGTTGTTGCTGCACCTTTATGCTCTAGATTCTGAAGCTAGAATATTCAACATGTCTTGGATCACTTTGGTGGAGATTTCACTTTGTATGCATTGCCTATGGAGAATACAATCAAAACTACCAAGATTCCTGTATCTTTCTTTACAGGAGGCCTGGCACCTGAAGCAGCACTTACTGTTGCTCTCAATTTTGTCGAGATTCGAACTGGTCAGGAAGTAATGGACCTAGTTAATAAAACTATTGTGCCATCATCACCTTCAGATGGAGAACCGTTGTCAGAAAAGGAGGAGCTTTCCACTCTCAAAGCAGGTCCGAGAAAAGTTAATATTTTTAGAGATTATGTAGGAGCAAGAAGAGCAAAGAAGGCTTGTAGTAGAAGGGATGGAGAGTACATGGAAATCACAAACTGCTTCAGATATACCTCATTTAATTGGTGATGTCTTCCTTCTTATTAATTGCCTAAGTGGAGGAGTATCTGCAAAAACAGGTCCTATACTTTGTTTGGTAGCACATAATATGGTGTTTACTCCAATGGAGCACAATAGACAAGTATTGATATCAGGTAGTATGGATTGTACTGTTCGTGTGTGGGATTTAGATGGTGGAAATGTACTTTCAATAATGCATCAACATGTGGCACCTGTGCGCCAGATTTTGTTGCCACCACCTGGTACATATCATCCTTGGGTGGATTGTTTTCTGACTGTTGCTAATGATGCTTGTGTGGCTCTTTCATCCCTTGAGACATTAAAAGTTGAGAGAATGTTTCCAGGACACGCTAGCTATCCAAAGATGGTGGCTTGGGATGGTGTCAGAGGATATATTTCTCGTTTATGTATGCAGTTTACTACTCATGTTGGTCATAATGATGTTTTGTATGTTTGGGATGTAAAGTCAGGTGCTCGTGAAAGGATTCTTCGATGGTCCTACAACACATTCTATGTTTGACAATTTCTTGAGGTGTATTCACATAAATGCCTCTACAAGCAAAGTACTTGGTGGATCAACATCTGCATTGTCGCTACTGTTCCATTACTAGTGAAAATTCAAACCATTATCATGATAGCACAATAACATATGCAGAGGAGATGGCATTATTTGAAAAGAAAGATACTGTGATTGTCTGCATGAAAGCTTGGGTTGCAGAACCTTGATATCAATTGGAGGACAACCTTGAGAAAGGGGTCTATCACCATATTGTTGGCTCGTTTTAGATGTTGTGACTAATTTCAGCAGGATCAACAAATACAAATGGCCTATTAACATTTCGGGAAATTTATCACTTCCTTTTCAAGAAAATTATCACAAGTTCAATTCCTTTACTTCCTATGTCATACGAAGGCATTCTTGCACCTTTGATGCTGAAAATTCGAGGATGCCCATGGCACACATGCAACATTTTATACATCAATTTTTAATAGTTCCATAACTGATTCTTCATGGTTATCCTCTTGGAATATTGATGTTCTTTTGGATTCTATCAAACAACTGGCTCCACAAATCAATTGGGTGTCTGTGATGGAGTCTTTGGATCAGGAAGGCTTTTATTTGCCAGATCAAAAAGCCTTCTCTATTTTGATGTCAATTTATGAAAAAACTTGCCAGGATCCTTTTCCCATTCAAACAGTATGTGGGGGTGTCTGGAATAATGATGAAGGTCAACTGTCCTTATTGATATTTACTGTATTTGCCTCTCCTGAAGTTTTCACATTTGCACATTCAAGCATGCAACAGGCACCCCTCGAAGGTCCACATGGTTTATTTCCATGTGGTTCTGCTAATCAGGCATGGCTGTCAGTTGATCTGGTAGAGGTATTGTGCCATTTGGCAGAGATTGGGCATGAGAGTGTTGTGCATGCATTACTTGATTATCCTATAAAGCACTGTCCATTTTGTTACTTGTAGTCGCCCAAGTCAAGACTGCATTCAATCAACTTTAGCATGAAATCTTCACTGCCCTTTTCCCGTCATATCTTGGTACCAATCCCAATTGTAGCATTCTCTTACATCAGCTATGGCATGTCAATCCTGATATCCACGATGACGATACTTCCATCTCTGGCAAGCCAAATCGGCTTCTTGCTCAACAGCTTGAATGAGGCCAACTATCTCTCTGCCGCATACGAGCTTACCCAACTTACAAGATATGGATTGGATAATAGCATTGTGTTGCTTCAGAGCTGCTTGGATCAGGTGAATTTGTGCGAAGGAGATGTGTAGAGTCAAGCTCATAGCCGAGGCAATCCAGATTAGCTCTTAAGGATTGTGTTTTCTTCAGTTATCCCCAATTGAACTTCGAGAGCAAGATGCATGCATTTTTTGGCGTGTTGATAATTCTGTAGGATCATTTTTTGCCTAGATAATCAGAAACTGGTGATATAAAGTGGAAAGCCTATGATTTTCGTTATGTCATGTTTGGTGCCAACTGCTCTGTTTATGCTCATCATTCTCACATTTATCCCGCATCAGAGTCCCCATCTTAGAGACAACGCGGAGGAAGGCATCGGTGGAGCCATTCTGGATGCACTCTCTATGGATGCAAATGTTGCGCAAAGGGAGTCAGAGTCTATTTCCCGGAAGACATTGTGGGCCAGTGCCCAGAAATTCGAGTTCCAGGCAGAGCTTTCGAGGCTGATGGACATCCTCATCAACTCTCTCTACAACAACAAGGATATCTTCTTGCGAGAACTCATCTCAAATGCTTCTGATGGTTTGGATAAAATCAGATTGATGGCTCTCGCAGACAAGAATGTGCTGGGAGAAGGTGACAACACCAGGCTCGACATCAAGATCAAATTGGATTAATAAAACAAGATACTGTCAATCCGAGATTGTGGGATAGGAATGACTAAGGAGGATACGTGGCACAGAGATCAGATTTCACCTTAAAGATGAAGCCAGTGAATATTTAGATGAGACTAAATTGAAAGATCTGGTAAAGAAATATTCTGAATTCATTAATTTCCCCATCTATCTCTGGGCAAGCAAAAAAGGTGATTGAACAGTTCAAAGACCTTCATCAAAGTCAAGTAAAGCGGCTGAGAGCCATCAAAGATCACCAAGTCATTATTAAAGGTATTAAAGCCATTTGAGGCTACGGAAACGCCCAAACAGTGTTGATAAAAGGATTCAAAGCCCATTTTTTGTAGAAGCAGTGTACAGAGACACATATGGGCATCGTTTTAGTATTCAAGGCGCAATTATGGCCAAATAGCCAGCGCATCACAATAAATGACCCATACTTAAACTCAATTTTGATGTTGTTGCCTCCAGCGCAACTCAAATAGATATTTTATGCATTTATTTCAGTACAAATTAGGTTAAAAGCAGTGACTCCATCAGATCTATCTGAGATCTGTTTGTTATAGATATTTTACCTATTTAAACAACGTTGTTCGTTGTTTAAAGGGTGGAGAGTGGTTGATCGATAATCTCATTTGAGACTTGCGCTCTACGCTTTGAGAAATTTAATAAACAGAGATTACTAGAACACCTTGTGTTTGGACTGTTTAATGTGGATTCGATGGCTAAAGAATAAGATAACAAGATTCTTGTACTTCTTCATGGAACAATAAGTTTTTCTCATCTCTTTCTATAGTTGCTATGTTTTCTATATCATATCCGTGTCATGATCTAAAATTGCAGGAAGAAATAATAGCTCAGATGTCACATAGCCGTGCTCTGTCCTCAATTCCTGTTATTTCTCTATGTTTTCTTCTGGAATAGTTATGAATATGAATACTTATTCGCTCATATCTACACTACTTCCTCCATATATGAATATTGTTTAGGAATTTCTTAATTGCTCCTATATAATGTTCACTCACCTTCCCTCTGTTAGCATAATGAAAGCTACTTAGCTGCCTTTCATTCCCTGACATCCATTTCATCCTCATTCAAGCCTGATATTATTCCTTGTTTAACTATTATGGTCTCTAGTTATTTCTTTCCCAAAGAAAACACACCAGTAGCCCTTAATCCTTGACTCCATGCCCAATGCTCTAAACTTCTTACGCTTCGCATGCCAACTCTGCCTGAATAGATCATCCATCCCGCCAAACTCAAACAAAAACCCATGTGCATCATATCTAGCCTAAAATCATTCCCTAAACAAAGCTAAATCCCAAAGAGAGAGCCCTCTCTGACTGCTGGTAGGCTAGGACCGACAGTCCAAAGTTTGGTCTGTGGTTACCTCGGCCGTATCCCTTAAGGAGCCAAGAGACAACCTGAGCGATAACATAATGGCGACTCCATTGGGGACCTGAATCATTTTGTTCATCATTGTAAACCCCGTTTTCTGGAGAAAGTGCTCCTTTTTCTTCAGAATTTTTCATGTTTAGTTCTAATCTTTGATGGTGGACAGAGATCAAGCACTCCAAAGTTAAGGCTTCCACCTGGCGAATCCACTTCATTTTCAAACAAGACTCCACTGAGGAACGAACCAATTCTACAACCAAATAGCCCATATTCCAAAGCATTAACTGTAAGACAGGATGACCGGGTTCGTGGAAGATCTTTCATTTGATAAAGTTTTAGATGAATTCAGGGAGAGTTTATCAGAACTTCAGCTTGATGAAGAATTTTTCAGATTGGTGCTGTTAAAAACAGCAGGATGCCCGCATAACCTTTTTCTTGATTTAGTTGTTGAAAGATATGAAAATGAAATTGAACTCTTGCAATCTCAAATTCAGTCATGTAATTTTCGCGATTCTAAAGAATTTTTCCAAAATCTTCCTGCCCCAAGTCATGAGGAAATGGTACTACCTTCTGACTTAAAGATTGAGGATAATTATGCTTTCAAGGCAAAGACTGAAGAATTAGTTGCAGGGCTTATTACCGAGGATGTAGCTGTTCCATCAGACCAAGAAGGCCCAGAAGAAACTATCCCACATGATGTTTTTATTGATCCTATAGCAGACTACATGGAACTTCTTCTTAACTCAAGTTCTTTAGCATGCTTTCTCTGTGAGGACCAAATACATCAGCAGCGGCCTTTCTATGTCACAATTTTGATTATGGGGGCACATAACCGAATAGTACTTCCAATTTCATTAACAATCAGTGAGCTAGTTCATTTCTTTTTGTAGTTGCTTAAGTGGTTGCACTGGCTATTTGATTTCACCTAACAGCAAAGTAAGTGCTGATTAGGATAGGTAGGTAGAATTAATAAGGCAGCTGGCAAAGGGAATTTTGCAGAGTACAGCATCAATTAAAGATTAAGGCATTCTGACCTGCTGTTCTTGACTTTTCGCAAGGAAACGCCATCCCCAAGTGGAGCCACAGTTAGCCTCCTGCTCATAGCAGGTATTCATCTTTCATGATCGACATCTTTACAGGCCAAATATGTCATACTTTGCATGTCGCAATGTTCCATATTTGCTACTGAGGAAAGGAGGGCACAAACCTTGTCTGCAAGCATTTGGGACAGACCAGTGTGATGACCGAGACCCAGACGAGAGGAAGCACAAGAGTTAATTCTTCAATTGGTGCATATGCAACTATTCATAAAGCTCCAGGAAGACATTGTGGCTTTCCTCAGCACGACATCAAGGAAAGCTACTGTGGTTTGTCCACATTTTAAAAAGAATCTTTATTCAATTACCTGGATGATCCCATGGATCTTGCTCGCCTGGCTGTAGTTTCCCATTCCCGTCACCGAATTGGGGTTGAAAGTAGATACTTTAAAGACCTCTGCATCAGGATCTGTCCAGAAGTATCCATGTTTAATTCTGTGATGGAAGAAGACAAAATGAGCAGTTCTAGAGGACCAAGCTCAAGTAAAGATTTAGCATGGACAAATTTGAATATGGGACATAGATTCTATGGAAAACTGGCCCATGAACTTATTGGATCGCCTGTGGGTAAAATTTGCATATGGGAGCCTATTTGTGCTTCCAGCACTGACAATAATCTGGATAAGAGCATCATCTATACATTGAATCCAAGGGATAGAGAAGAAGGTAGGCCATCTTATTGGTCAAGTAAAGGAGAAAGCAGTAGAGATGCCCCTGAGACATTGACTTACAGGTTGCTCAAGAATTTGCCTGTTGTGCACGAAGTTAAATCACGTCCATTCCAAGCTTACTTCCAGAGAGGGACTCCTATATATTCAGCAAATGCAGTCCGCTTTCGATTTGATTATTCTAGCTCATCTCCAGAAATCAAAAGTTCTGTATTGGATGGGTCAATGTTATCTGATAGATCTCCTTGTGAAAACTATATTTGGACATATAGATCTCCAGAGTACCTGGTGTTAACAGGAGGAATTCTGATGATCATGGAGGACATTGAGACCCCTCATCATCTTTTATTGTTACATTACTTTATAGCTCAAGGATTGGTCGATGACCAACCACTTCTCTACGCAAGTCCTCTTACATCACCTCAAGCATTTTTAGGTACATTTCCCTGTCTTGTTCTAGCAAAAGATTGCAAATCAGAGATAGAAGGGTCTCCCAGGCATAGCAAGGGAGAAAACCTGAGGACTGCTTGGCAGTATTGGAGATACTTTAATGAGAACCAAACAGTGAGACTCAGAAATTTCAACAGGTAGAACTGGACCTTTTTTCAAGAACTGCTAAAACGAGTTCCTTTGGAGGTGGCTTAACATGTAATACAAATTAATTTTGCAGCAACTTTGACTTGCCAAAACCTATGGAAAGGTCATTCCTGAATGTCGTAAATTTGGAGTGTGTTAATATTCAAGTTATTTCAGACTTCTCACTATTCCGTGAACGATGTACATCATTTCTATCTAAACATTCCAGGATTGGGAGACACTCTCTTTTCTTAAATCCTTGAAGGCAGTACTATGAGTTTCCAATGCAATGGCTATGTTCACTTACCCATTTTCTCTTCTTACACCATTCTTCTATACTAGATGGCAGCACATGGCAGACATTATTCTCTTTGTTAAGGCTATCCCTGATCAAGACAAGGAGTTAGCTAGATTGTTGACTCATTATCAAGGTATGTTAGGTTTTGTGCACGTCCACAAGTTGGCATGTGTCAATACATAGGTTCCTACTATTTTGGAAGCAAAAACATATTCTCTGAAGCTGCTACATAAAAACAAATGTTGTTTTGGAGTTCTTGAATCAAGATCCAGTAGATGCTTCTAGTGGTGAATCTAATGGCACTGTTGTTGCTGCACCTTTTATGCTCTAAATTCTGAAGCTAGAATATTCAACATGCCTTGGATCACTTTGGTGGAGATTTCACTTTGTATGCATTTCCTATGGAGAATACAATCAAAACTACCAAGATTCATGTATCTTGCTTTACTGGAGGCATGGCACCTGAAGTAGCACTTACTGTTGCTCTCAATTTTGTCGAGATTCGTACTGGTCAGGAAGTAATGGACCCAGTTAATATAACTATTGTGCCATCATCACCTTCGGATGGAGAACCGTTGTCAGAAAAGGAGGAGCTTTCTGCTCTCAAAGCAGGTATGAGAAAAGTTAATATTTTTAGAGATTATGTAGGAGCAGGAAGAGCAAAGAAGGCTTGTAGCAGAAGGGATGGAGAGTACATGGCAATCACAAACTGCTTCAGATATACCTCATTTAATTGGTGATTTCTTCCTTCTTATTAAGTGCCTAAGTGGAGGAGTATCTGCAAAAACAGGTCCTATACTTTGTTTGGCAGCACATAATATGGTGTTTACTCCAATCGAGCACAGTAGACAAGTATTGATATCAGGTAGTATGGATTGTACTATTCGTGTGTGGGATTTAGAGGGTGGAAATGTACTTTCAATAATGCATCAACATGTGGCACCTGTGCACCAGATTTTGTTGCCACCACCTGGTACATATTGTCCCTGGGTGGATTGTTTTTTGACTGTTGCTAATGATGCCTGTGTGGCTCTTTCATCCCTTAAGACATTAAAAGTTGAGAGAATGTTTCCAGGACACGTTAGCTATCCAAATATGGTGGCTTGGGATGGTGTCAGAGGATATATTGCTTGTTTATGTATGCAATTTACTACTCATGATGGTCATAATGATGTTTTGTATGTTTGGGATGTAAAGTCAGGTGCTCGTGAAAGGATTCTTTGATGGTCTTGCAACACATTCTATGTTTGACAATTTCTTGAGGTGTATTCACATAAATGCCTCTGCAAGAAAAGTACTTGGTGGATCAACATCTGCATCGTCGCTACTGTTCCATTACTAGTGAAAATTCAAACCATTATCATGATAGCACAATAACATATGCAGAGGAGATGGCATTATTTGAAAAGAAAGATACTGTGATTGTCTGCATGAAAGCTTGGGTTGAAGAACCTTGATATCAATTGGAGGACAACCTTGAGAAAGGGGTCTATCACCATATTGTTGGCTCGTTTTAGATGTTGTGACTAATTTCAGCAGGATCAACAAATACAAATAGCCTATTAACATTTCGGGAACTTTATCACTTCCTTTTCAAGAAAATTATCACAAGTTCAATTCCTTTACTTCCTATTTCATACGAAGGCATTCTTGCACCTTTGATGCTGAAAATTTGAGGATGACCATGGCACACATGCAACAATTTATACATCAATTTTTAAGAGTTCCATAACTGATTCTTCATGGTTATCCTCTTGGAATATTGATGTTCTTTTGGATTCTATCAAACAACTGGCTCCACAAATCAATTGGGTGTCTGTGATGGAGTCTCTAGATCAGGAAGGCTTTTATTTGCCAAATCAAAAAGCCTTCTCTATTTTGATGTCAATTTATGAAAAAAATTGCCAGGATCCTTTTCCCATTCAAACAGTATGTGGGGGTGTCTGGAATAATGATGAAGGTCAACTGTCCTTCTTGAGATTTGTTGTATCTGCCTCTCCTGAAGTTTTCACATTTTCACATTCAAGCAGGCAACATGCACCCCTCGAAGGTCCACATGGTTTATTTCCATGTGGTTCTGCTAATCAGGCATGGCTGTCAGTTGATTTGGTAGAGGTATTGTGCCATTTGGCAGAGATTGGGCATGAGAGTGCTGTGCATGCATTACTTGATTATCCTATAAAGCACTATCCAGAGATTTTGTTACTTGTAGTCGCCCAAGTCAAGACTGCATTCAATCAGCTTCAGCATGAAATCTTCACTGCCCTTTTCCCGTCATATCTTGGTACCAATCCTAATTGTAGCATTCTCTTACATCAGCTATGGCATGTCAATCTTGATATCCACGATGACGATACTTCCATCTCTGGCAAGCCAAATCGACTTCTTGCTCAACAGCTTGAATGAGGCCAACTATCTCTCTGCCGCATACGAGCTTACCCACCTTACAGGATATGGATTGGATAATAGCATTGTGTTGCTTCAGAGCTGCTTGGATCAGGTGAATTTGTGCGAAGGAGATGTGCAGAGTCAAGCTCATAGCTGAGGCAGTCCAGATTAGCTCTTAAGGATTGTGTTTTCTTCAGTTATCCCCAATTGAACTTCGAGAGCAAGATGGATGCATTTTTTGGCGCGTTGATAATTCTGTAGGATCATTTTTTGCCTAGACAATCAGAAACTGGTCATATAAAGTGGAAAGCCTATGATTTTCGTTATGTGGTGTTTGGTGCCAACTACTCTGTTTCTGCTCATCATTCTCACATTTATCCCGCATCAGAGTCCCCATCTTAGAGCCAACGCGGAGGAAGGCATCGGTGGAGCCATTCCGGATGCACTCTCTACAGACGCAAATGTTGCGCAGAGGGAGTCAAAGTCTATTTCCCGGAAGACATTGTGTGCCCAAAAATTCGAGTTCCAGGCAGAGGTTTCGAGGCTGATGGACATCCTCATCAACTCTCTCTACAACAATAAGGATATCTTCTTGCGAGAACTCATCTCAAATGGTTCTAATGCTTTGGATAAAATCAGATTGATGGCTCTCACAGACAAGAATGTGTTGGGAGAAGGTGACAACACCAGGCTTGACATCAAGATCAAATTGGATAAGGAAAACAAGATACTGCCAATCCAATATCGTGGGATAGGAATGACTAAGGAGGATATGTGGCACAGAGATTAGATTGCACCTTAAAGATGAAGCCAGCGAATATTTAGATGAGACTAAATTGAAAGATCTGGTAAAGAAATATTCTGAATTCATTAATTTTCCCATCTATCTCTGAGCAAGCAAAAAAAGTGATTGAACAGTTCAAGACCTTCATCAAAGTCAAGTAAAGCGGCTCAGAGCCATCAAAGATCACCATGTCATTATTAAAGGTATTAAAGCCATTTGAGGCAGCGGAAATGCCCAAACGGTGCTGATAAAAGGATTCAAAGCCCATTTTTTGCAGAAGCAGTGTACAGAGACACATATGGGCATCGTTTTAGTATTCAAGGCGCAATTATGGCCAAATAGCCAGCGCATCACAATAAATGACCCATACTTAAACTCAATTTTGATGTTGCTGCCTCCAGCGCAGCTCAAATAGATATGCATTTATTTCAGTACAAATTAGGTTAAAAGCAGTGACTCCATTAGATCTATCTGAGATTTGTTTGTTATAGATATTTTACCTATTTAAACAACGTTGTTCGTTGTTTAAAGGGTGGAGAGTGGTTGATCGATAATCTCATTTGAGACTTGCGCTGTACACTTTGAGAAATTTAATAAACATAGATTGCTGGAACACCTTGTGTTTGGACTGTTTAATGTGGATTCGATGGCTGAAGAATAAGATTAGAGGATTCTTGTACTTCTTCATGGAACAATAAGTTTTTCTGATCTCTTTCTACAGTTGCTATGTTTGCTATATCATATCTGTGTCATGATCTAAAATTGCAGGAAGAAAGAATAGCTCAGATGTCACATAGCCGTGCTCTGTCCTCAATTCCTGTTATTTCTCTATGTTTTCTTCTGGAATAGTTATGAATATGAATACTTATTCACTCATATCTACACTACTTCCTCCATATATGAATACTGTTTAGGAATTTCTTAATTGCTCCTATATAATTTTCACTCACCTTCCCTCTGTTAGCATAATGAAAGCTACTTAGGTGCCTTTCATTCCCTGAAATCCATTTCATCCTCATTCAAGCCTGATATTATTCCTTGTTTAACTATTATGCTCTGTAGTTCCTTCTTTGCCAAAGAAAACACACTAGCAGCCCTTAATCCTTGACTCCATGCCCAATGCTCTAAACTTCCTACGCTTCGCATGCCAACTCTGCCTGAATAGATCATCCATACCGCCAAACTCAAACAAAAACCCATGTGTATCATATCTAGCCTGAAATCATTCCCTAAACAAAGCTAAATCACAAAGAGAGAGCCCTCTCTGACTGCTGGTAGGCTAGGATCGGCAGTCCAAAGCTTGGTCTATGGTTACCTCGGCTGTATCCCTTAAGGAGCCAAGGGACAACCCAGCGATAACAAGAGGATAGCTGAATTTGGTTTCCCCTAAACCCAAGAAGGAATTTCGCGTGTGTTCAAATCAACTAGCAACAATTCACTTGTTTTAAGACTGTTGTCACCCAAAACTCGACTACTTGTTTATGAAAGGAAGAATTTTGTTTTTACAGATAGATCACAAGGATCAGGTTCTCTTCTCAGCACACAAACAGATATGCAAATTCAAATTTTTTACACATATGGCTGGCCTCTATGGCTGCATATATCTTCCCTATAGGAGAATTTAAAAAGAAAACATGGAGGAGAATTTTGATGTAGAGAAACTGGGGAAACTCAATGCAATATGTAGGCAAACGTTTTACTTCCAATACACAGGCAGACTTTTCCTCTAATTTTCCAATCTGATGCCATTCAATTCACCACCTTGCACAAACACATCATGCATAGAGGAGTTTTTTCGAGCCTAGCTCATTTGGAGCTCCAAATTCAACGAAAATCCTAGGTTTTCCTGCTCCGTAAAGCTGTTTTTCCTTTCCTGTAGAAGGTCCCCGATTCTTGTAGAATGACACTATGCTTCTGAGTGAGGCCAATATGCGGGAGATTTTTTAAAACAGGCTAAAAAACTGGTGGAGGATGACTGGTTAACAACTTTTGGAAGCGGTGGACACGTACTCTAGTCAAGGACGTTGTGAGTGCAGAATGAATAGAAGGTGGTGCATGTTTCAGCGAGGCATCTTTTAATTGCGGCGTGATTCGTGGTGAGGGGATGAGGTGGCCGGACCAGACCATTGATCTGATGTCACAGCCATAATGTTTATGCGTGTTTCTGACTGCCATCACCTCCCCTCTGTCGTTATCTGTCGCCACCACTACCAGTCCTGACGATTCTCCCTGAATGGACACTCCACATGTGCTGGCTGCACATCTCATCAGCAATTTTGAATCTAATGGGGCTCGTTTGGATCCCACAAGGATATGTAACTGGCCAAGGGTGGCCTGTTGACTGGCCACCGATTCCACTCAATCCGAACCATTCCCATAGGCATGCAACTTTTAAAATATGATTTATGCAATTGACAAATGAGTTTGGGCACTTACTTGCGTGGTCACGGTCGCGTTATGCAGACTTCGGGTTTTGGAACCCATTCCTTCGTTTGCCGTTACTGCATGCACGGGTTTTGGAACCCATTCCTTTGTTTGTTGTTGCTACATGCACACTGCATGCTCAACTTCAGCTGCTGCTGATATTCTTATGTTCAAGAAGAGCTATTTGCATGTGTCTTTTTCCATTCTTGGCCGTCCCTATCTCCAAAGTATGTCTTCCAGAGGTATCAGCTGCTACAGGATTCCTGTGGGATGTCCTGTAGCTGCTTCTCCTCCTGGAATGCAAGCTAGAATGAGCAGGGCTATACTGCTAACAAGGGTTTTGGCTGATGAGGAGTCTAGATGGATATTGACAGGTATGGTGAGTGAGAAACTGTTGCTTGATTTGTCAATAAAAGTTTTTTCTAGCAGTATGAAGAAAACAGGGTTTTCTGTGTGACTGTGCAGGAATAAATAAAAGGATGAGTGCAACAGAGGTGTAAAGAGATGGAAGAGGGTGACATATGGCGATGGACGGAAATAGGGATGTTTGTAGGCCTCATAGGTAGATTCCCAACCTTCAGATTCTCTTCCGAGATCAATTCTGGCTTGTCTGTAGGTTCTACAGGATCTTCCTGTAGAAGACACAGAACTTCCTGTAGAAGGTGAAATCTTAACCTGATTGAGATAAAATCTTAGGAAAGTGTAGTGGCCATTGAGGAATTGATTGTGAGGGATGCTTGCAGCTTGGTGTTGACCTCTGTCCTTGTTTTGTGCAATCCTCCTAACTTACAATGTTCTCCCTACAACCTGCAATTATTCAAGAGAGATTCGGTTTATTTTCTATTTATCTTCTTTTTTTGAGAGAGAGAGACAGCTAGGGTGCCTCTAGAAGGTTTTCACCCAACGATCTTTTTATTTTTATTTTTGTTTTTTTGTTTTTTTCTCTTTTTTTTTTGTTTGCTCAAGGTGTGGGTGGAGTGGAGACAGGGCCTTGCTCCACTACCAGCACTGATTTATCCAGAGTTTCAATGAACTCCTGCTTAGAAATGGGCTTCCTGTAGATTTTCAATCGATGCCCATTGACAAGCATGGTGATGGCTTCTTCATCAATGGGCCTGATAAGGACTGAACCATTGTTGTTGCGTTTCTCCACTGTATATGGTCCCAGCCATCTTGTCCTCAGCTTCCCTTTGAAATCCTTGTATCTCGAGTCATATAATAGTGCCCAATCTCCTGGCTGAAATTACTTTTCGTTAAGGTGTCGGTCATGCCATATTTTCCTTTGGAGTTGGACCACCTCTGAGTGGAGGAGGACCTGCATTTTCTGTTCATCTAATCCATTCAGCTGTAGTAATCTTTCTTGTTGTACATGATTGAAATCTAGGTCCAGCTAAGTTGCCAACCTCAATGTGTTGTACTCAAATTCTATGGACAACAAAGCCTTCTTCCCGTAGACCAGCTCATAAGGTGTGAAACCTGTTGTATTTTTCCAAGTGGTGTTGTAGGCCCAGGTGGCCTCAACCACACGATCTGCCCAAACGTTTCTACTGCTACTCACCACTTAA
Organism: Pinus taeda; assembly: GCA_000404065.3. NCBI lineage: Eukaryota > Viridiplantae > Streptophyta > Pinopsida > Pinales > Pinaceae > Pinus > Pinus taeda. Next base: position 84,776 of record APFE030266914.1, on the reverse strand, counting down.
GTCAAAATCTCTTCTAAAGCTCTGTTAGTGACTTCCACCTGCCCATTTGCTTGTGGATGATAAGGGGTGGAAGTTTTGTACTTAATCTTGTGATGAGCGAGCAGGTTTTCAATCAAGTTAGAGGTACATTGACTTCCTTGATCTGTAACTAATTCTCTTGGGTAGCCAAACTTGTAGAAGATATTTTCCCTCACAAACTCAGCCACTTTTTCTTTTGTTGCTGCCTTGATTTCCTTTGTTTCTACCCACTTTGTTAGGTAGTCCGTGCACACAATGATGTAAGACTTTTGTTTTGAAGGAGGGTTGATCGAACCCACAAAGTCCATGCCCCACCTCTCAAATGGCTCGAAAGTCACTTGAGGTTGGAGGGGCATTTCATCCCTTGGAATTGGTTTCCCCATCCTTTGACATCGGTCACATTGGCTGATGTATCTTCTGACATCTTGATGAAGAGTGGGCCAATAGTAGCCTGCCTCTAGAATTTTGAAGGCGATCCTTTCTGCTACAAAGTGGCCTCCACAGGGTCCATCATGACATGCTAGGAGGATGTCAAAAAATTCCTCCTCCCTAACACAATGCCTCAAAATATGATCTGGGCCAAGTTTAAATAGGTTGCCCACAATCCAAGTGAATGGGGCACTTTTCCTCATGATCTTGCTCCTCTTTTGAGGATAGTTGTGGAGGGAACTGTGCTGAAACCAAGTAATTTTCTATATCAGCAAAGCATGGAGAGAGTACTTAAATAGAAACAAGTGTTCATTTTTCATTTGATCGTCCATTGTCCCTTCTTCACCTGCAGGCAAATCTAGTTTAGACATAAAATCAACAACAACATTTTCCTTACCTAGCTTGTTAACAATGGTAAAGTCAAATTGCTGCAACAAAAGTAACCATCTAATGATACGAGCATTTACATCAGGTTTATTCATCAAATACCTAATTGCAACATGATCAGTGTGTACGAATGTTTGATAACCAGTGATGTAGTGTCTGAACTTATTTAGGGAATGGACTACAGCTAGGAGCTCTTTCTCAGTTACAGTATAGTTTAATTCTACCTTGGACAGGGTTTTGCTAACAAAATATATGGCATATGGTAGCTTCTCTTCAACTTGTCCTAAGGCTACCCCTATGGCTTTGTTCGAGGCATCAGTGTGGATGTGGAAGGGTAGGGCCCAGTTTGGACCTCTAAAGATTGGGGTAGTTATCAGCTTACCTTTCAACTCATCCAGAGCCTCTTGACAGTGGTCAGTCCATATAAACTCAACGTCTTTCCCCAAAAGACCAAACAATGGAGAGGCTAGCTTACTGAAATCTTTAATGAATCTTCTATAATATC